>JAGGAW010000016.1:21615-52748 GCA_017657375.1 Termitomyces sp. T27 | reverse complement strand
TTTTGTCCGGCTGAGCCTCAAATCCGCAATATTACGGACCAAGGTTGCCTGGTCAGAGGCCTCAAATCCGCAAAGTTGGGACTTAGATTTGACCAGAATTTCCCCTCAAATCCGCTATTTCGCGGACAAGGTTTCTCGGGAGCTTCCCGGGGCCTACGCGCACGCCATTTCTTGATGTTTGGAGGCGGATATATATCTGAGGCATATATAGATAGTTGTGTACATACAACTATTATAAGCATAAGCAGACCTGAGGTCAATATGGCTTGAACCGTCGAGATGCCTTGAGGGCTTCCACTTTTGCCTTGTCTTCCTCCCATCTCTTTTTCAAATTCATGAGCTCTTCGAAGAATGTCATCACCAGAGACAAGTCAAAGATTGGAGAATAAACACACCGGTGCGCTGTTTTTCTGCCTTCTGAAACGCGTAAAAATTCTTTTTCTCCTTCTCTTCCTTCTTCGCATTCCGATTCCGCTTCGACGTCTGCCCACTCCTCTGGAAATGCTTGCTCGCAACGCCCACCCCGCCACCCAGTGTCTTCCCAAACGCGCCTCCTCTCGTGACAAGTGTGAAACCGTCATCGTCAACGATCGCTTCACCTTTGCGATACTTCGATTTTTGCTTCGATTTTTGCAAGTTGTGCTCGAAAACCAATATTGAGGAGTCCGCGTGTTCTTTCACAACGTCAAGTGGCGGTCGCAGTGAATCGTAGAGGGAAACATAATGGGCGAGGCCAGAGGGTTCCTCTGATACTGTAGGCCATGGACGTGGTTTTGTCGCAGAGGAAATTGCCCGTTGCAGAGAGGATGCGTCCAAAAAGACCATATGAGCAGATCGACCAGCGGGTCGTAAGGTCCGCAGGGGTTTTGTTGGCAGTGGAACTACCTTTGGAGTATCGTCTTTTGAAACTCCTCGACGTTTTCGAGGCTCTGTTGCGACGTCAGTCTCAGGATCTTCGTTATCCTCCTCTTCCTCATCGCTATCGCTATCCTCCTGATGATATTCCACAGCATCCGCACCAAATACCACTCTTTCTACCGTGCCAGACTGCTTGAATAGTTGTGATAACTCGCGTTCAGTGGCGTCGGGTGGTATGTTGGTTAGAAATAGTGTCCTGCCCTCTGGCAATGAGTTTTGAGACCCCTTTTTCGATCCCACATGAGAACGTGCATATATATAGTGTGTTGAAGAAGATGAATATGTGACTGGGACGATGGTAAAGCCGTTGAAGGACGTTGGTAGAGCCATCAAGATCCAAGAAAGTAGTGGGATTTTCGAAATTATTTGCGTCATTTGTAGTTCACCTTCTTGCCAAATAAACCCTGCCCCAGATCCATGGTGGGGTTGTACACAGCAATAAACTCTTTTAAGTCAAGTGCAATTGTTTTCCAACAATTCTATAGGCTTAGATTATATTTGAAATAGGAGCACGAGTGCTAGCCCTGATTCAGCACTTGGGACGCGAATACTTATACCAGACAAAGATTGACAGATCCTGAAGCTGTCATAAAAAATAAGATGGATAGTGTACAATGTCTGCACCCACAAGACTGGAATAGAAGTACATACACCAGGTAGTTCAAAGTAAAAAAAAAATGTGAGACCCAATTATGATGGGAACTGTAGTAGTAAATTTCTGAAACGGAATGAGTGTTGTGCACTGAATCTGGTTGAATTCGGTGGGCGCTCACCTCATTAATATTTAAGACCCACTGGCAGCCTTAAGTTTATCATGGTCCAAGTCATACATTTGTCGTTTCAATGCATTGAGCTCCAGAAAATATGCATGAGCCTTATCTTCCGCCTTACGTCGGTCTTGCATCTCATTTTGTAATGACGATGAGGTAGATATCAGAGTGTTTGAGGTGGAAACCAGCCGGTTGAGGAGGCTTGTCTCGGATTTCTGGAGTCTTGAGACTCTGCTCTCAAGTCTTGAAATTGTCCACCGGAGCTGCTGAGCTTCCCAGAGCTTTAAAGTCATATTAATAAAACTGTTACAAGTTGGATTGTATTCATGTCTTCTGACATCATGTCACTACAATACAAATGATTTATGTAAAAGAATCTATGATGAAACTTCTGCAAGGTTACTACTGCAGAGACTGAAGCCAGCACTGAACCTTGTCTCGGGTGAAATTAACTTCCCTATCGCACATTTGTTGCCTTGTTTCTTTGCATTGTAGATCCGAAACCCCATTAGCATGTCAAACATGTCCTAGTGGCCAGGATTTTGTTTCATCTCTTGTGTCTTCTGGCAAATTGTCTCCACACTTGAAGCCAATTTACCACCACTATCCCTCCTGTCATCAATGATACCACCTATATCAATTGTCGATTGCCAGATGGATTGAACAAATTTCCGAGAACCCCAACACGAAAGGATAGCACAGGCATAGGCAATATCAATGAGTACAGGTGCAGGAGATTCATCGGAAGATGCAAGCGTCACAGTCCAGTTGTGAGGAGGGTGGACAGATATGTTATGATAGACTTCCTTGAAGTACTGCAACATAATGTGTTCCTCAACGTTGTTAGCATTTTCAATGGTGTTTGGAACATCACTGATGAGCATATATTTGTTGGGAGTCTAGAAAATAATCAGATGGGAAAGATAATTGCTGGCATGACTGACCCTTAAGAAACCTAAATTCAACGCTCCGAACTGCTTATGGATAGTAGCTGCAAGTAGAATCCCGTTACGGGGATCATTGATGTCTTCAATTGGGGAGTTGAGTCCCCGGTGGCTATATAGTCTTGCAATATACTTGTCCAGAATAGAGCTCGCTTTTGATAAAAGAAACATTCAGAAACATACCTCTGGGCCCTTGGCATGGGGGATTATGTGACATGCATCACAACCGTCCTCTAGATAAACACTAAAGGCACAACTCCCATCACGGGCTACTATCTTGGTCCTAAATCCACCGCGAGAATAGTTGTGAGTAGAAGAATGATCAGATGTCCTTTTGTCCAATGCATAAGGATCAAGCCAGAGAGGTTCTCCTAACATCAATGGTAAAAAAACAATGGGTCTTGGGAAGCAGGACCTTGACTCGCCATCAGAGACGTAGAAATAATCTTCATCCTGTAGGGGAGCCTGGTAATCTTGGACTTCCTGACCGTCAGCTGAGGTGGAAATATGGCCTTCTTTACCACAAATCGTATATGCGATGTAGCGGAGCCACCTAATGGGATGTACGGAGAAACGATAGCAGACGTTAACGGGGATAGATACTGTAGGGATATAAGAACCCCTACAGAGCATGAGTAGAACAATCATGGTGGTTTGATATCAGCTGCCAATGGCGCACCCAGTTACATAAGTATTGTCACAAATTACTACAAGCTCTTATTAGATGGAGGACTCATCAACAAAAATGCATTCTTATCATGCAAAAGTGAGTCAATATCTACGTGTTGGAACAGGATTCATATTCACATTACAATATGTTAGGGAGACGTGATTACCAAAAAGCCACAAGATAGAAATCGAAGGAGGGAGTCGATCAGAGCCTGTGTACGCTCGATAGCAACAAGATGATACAAATACGTATGGAGAGCACCAAGATATATAGCAGTAGACAGAGCGATGAGGGAGAGGAATCTGATTTAGTCGCGGGCAACCCAGTCAGTACTGCGTGAGACCAGCTCGATTGAATTATCTGTTGTCCAGAATAGACGTTCAGTTGCACTGCGCCCACTCCACGCCTTTTGATCGCGCAGAATCATAGCCTAGTAAAGCAGATAATTAGCACAGGAAAGAACCAGGCGACATGGATCAACATACCTGTTGTGCACCAAAGTTACGCTGGTCATGTGCAAAGAGCTCGACATTATCTTCCAAAGCTTCCGAAAGCATCTGTAAATCCTGAAGAATCGCCTGCATCGCCCGAACAGCAGCAAGCGTTAGCAGCTCCCTGCGATTGCGGATGGTGGTCCCATTGCCATTAGTATTAGATGGCGGAAGCGACCGCGATATCGTCTGGAGCACAGTCTGCAAAATGCGCTTCGTCTCCCCCATGATCTTCTGCGCCTGCGGGAAGTTCCGCCTTGAGACCAGCACCAGCGCACGCGTGATCATGTCAGAAGCAAGGAGCTCCATCCGTCGGCGGACGATGACGGGGTCAGAGACGGCCGAGGGCGGTTTTGAGCCGTTCGAGATGGGCAGGAGGGTGACGGTGAGGAGGACGGGATGGGCGAGGCGGGTGACGTTCTTCGCAGCGGCGGGATCGAAGAACGACCCGTCGACTTCGATGACGGGCACCTCGTCGATCATGCGATCCATCATTCCGTCTGTAAAATCGCTGTCGTCCATCGACAGCGAGTCGAGACCCATGCTCTGCACGAATTGGTCGGTGGCGTTCATCGCGCGTGAGTTGGCTGGCCGACGGACCTGAGCCATTTTGTGCGCGTCCGTGTTGTCAAGCTCCATCTCGATGAGCATCTCCTTCCGTTCTCCATACCGCAGTTCACCGACATCGACGTCGACGTTCTGTCCATCTGACGCAAGGATCGACGACGGGCCACCGGAGACCTTGCGGATCTTGAAGCGATGTCCATCAACGACCTTGATATGCATCTTCATGTTGAGAAGCCCGATCGACATCATCCCCCCGACACAACCGGAGACACAGTCGCGTAAATCGTACCAGTCTTTGACGAAAGTGTATGTCCCACTTGTGTGATTCGACATGAGCCACAAGGAGGCGGGATCGTGTGAGCGACCGTAGCCGAACGAGTGGATCGGCACGTTGGCGGCTTCAGCACGCGCGAGGACAAGATCCATTTGGGCGCGTCGAGTGCTGTCGGAGGCATCACTAACGAGGACCATGCCCGAGATAGGGTTGCGAGCTTTTCGTTGCAGAACAACATCGAGGCCTGGAATAGGCCAGCATTAAGTCATCGAGTTTATAATAAGATCAAGATCTGTACTGACCGTGGTTAACTGCGGTGACGACATCGGTCTTTTCTTCCTTGGGACCTCTGACGAGGAATTCATCGAGTTGCTCCTCCATCTTACTTCCAGTCTCATCAATGAACTTCTGCAGTCGTGCTCGACTCTGAGCTTTCCCGGGACTCAGGAACGGCGTCTTCCTAACTCTCCCTGACGGGCCAACCTCGAAAGTAACCAAACTCAGCCGGTCCTTCTTCGCCATCGAAGCAAGCATAAAATCAAGAGTAGCACGGATCACACGAATTTTTAACTGCGCAGTGCTGGGCACAGCAGAAGGTGGAGGTATGGAAATAACAAGAATGAGGTCGAGAGGCGGGTGTGGAAGGGGTGTCAAGGAGTTAGACGGTCCTGAGGATGTGTAAGGCGTAACGAGTGATGTCGGGGACTCGTAGGCGCTGAGTTGGTCGTCTTCAGCGAGGGGTGAGAGTTTGTTGTTGTTCATCTGATGCCGTGGAGGCATTGAGCCATGTGAAGTGGAAGAGGAGAGGGTGGACCGGGATGAGCCGTTCAAAAGGCTGTCCACCGTACTAACCGATGTTTGGGTACTACCACCGCTCAGCACGCGCATGGCCTTCTGGCTTCCACCGAATTCTTCCATGTCGGGGACTCTTAGAGTTGGCGGCGGAGGCGAAATACCATTCTGCTGCTGGAACATGTTGACGAGAGTTTGTATGTTGTTCTTCCAAGCATCCATAGACGCCCGGTCCTTGAAAATGAGAATGAAAGACGCCAACTCGTCTTCCATGTCGATTGTCAGACTCATCTCGCCAGCGGCGGAACTTGCTGTGACGTGCTTGATATGACGAACATATATGCGCCCCTTCAAACGCAAAACACCCTTTGACTGGCCTGAGCTGGATGTTCCTGGATCTGTGAAACCAGACGCATTGGAAAGTAATCGGCCGAGTCCACGTTTTTTCTCCTCCATGACGCAGATTATGGCTTCCCGGAAGAGGTATACATAGAACTCGCGAATCGCCGTGTCTCGTCGGACAGACAGCAAATCGTACATTTGCAACGGGCCGAGGTCCGAGAGGGGATGCCCTTTCCAGTCGATGATACGATTCCTGAGGTCCTCCGTGATGGCGTAGAATGGGGAATCTTCCTCGTGATGAGTGCTGTTGGGTATATAAGAGTCATGTGCGGTGGACGCGGAGGCATGGGAATCAGATCCAGGAGGGTGATGTTGGTATGAGCCTGGATCGTGTGTGCTGGACGAAGGGGTATATGAGTCGGATCCTGAAGGATGATGTTGGTATGGACCTGGGTCGTGTTCTCCATTATGTTGTTGCGGTGGTTGTTGACGTTGTCGCGAGTGATCGCGGTGTGGACTAGAGTGACCAGAATGAAGTTCCTGTCGAGAATGAGAACCAGCACTCCGCGCATAATTGTCATTCATAACAGGGCCTGGTGTGCTTCCAGCTGCTCGCTTCCCAGGCAGTTCAATTACGACAATACAAGTTAGTGGCTGATTCAAATCGTTCGTCCTTGTTAGGGACGAAAATTCGGGTCGGACCTGGATTGACGGCGCAACGATGTACGATGAATGGTCGCCATTCGGGCCCGATCTGACAGAACCGGTATTCTCTAGAGGATCGTCGTCGTTTGGGTTGTATGGAGCAGCAGGGCGGCCATTCGTGGGCGTATCACGTCCTGGATATAGAGGTGCAGTTTTACTGTCGCCCATGCCCGTGAGAGCAGCAAGTTCTGGACACGGAACGAGTCAGATCGCACAAGAGAGAGGGAATGATAGAACAGACTGTTGGATTTCCCTCCGTCACCATCGCCCACCTTCATGGGCCGCCTACATACACCGCAAACTCCGAGGTTAGTTCTCCGAGGGACAGTCGAGCGGGCTTGGTTTGGCGGAGGGCCATACACAGCAGTAAAGCATGCCTGGAGGCTAATAAGCCCAAGGTACGGTTCAAAGTTGTGATTGACGCACCTCATGAAGGGCATGACCACATTCAGGAACAATATGAGGCTTCTCGCCTGGGAGGCGAAAGCTGAAGCTGAGGGGCTCAAGGCAGACTGGGCACTCTGCCTCGTCCTCTACGGCGTCACGAGCGGAGACCACGGGCATTGGGGCAGCGGGCATAGGGAAGAAGGGGTGGGCAGCGAGAGATTCGCTAGTGGTGGAAGAAGATGAATAAGCCGAGCGGACGGACGGCACTCGGTTCTGCTTGCGAAATACGGCTTGGAAGGATTTGAAGGGAGATTTTGAGTTAGCGCGGGAGGCAGGCCTAGGAGGAGGGGCAGGGGCGGGGCGGGGGGCGATGTAGGTGGGAGTAAGAGGCAGCTGATGAGAGTTGGAATGATCGGACGGGGCTGGCGAGTCTCGATGGGTTCTCGATACCCAGATATTGCTGGAATTTGATCTCATGAACTAAAAAGAGCACTGCAGAAAAAAAAGGGCACAGAAGAGAATGGTATGTAAGCGGAGGTTGCCCACGGTACAAACTTTTTACAACCGATCCAGCATGAATTTTTGATGCCTTTATTGTCATTGTCCTCAATTTGTAACCACAAACTCCGTTCTTGTCAAATATCCTCCCTCCGTGCGCCACCACGTCCCCTCGCCGTCCTCGCCGTCGACCACGTCCATTTATCCCACATCATGGCTCCCATCATCTCGCATCGTCATCTGTCCCCGTTTCGGCACCTGTCGCAGTCTGCTGTTTGCCTTTTACGACGTCCATCATGCCCGGCAAATCGCGTTTCCTCGTGTCCCTCACCTATAAAAAGTCCGCCAGGTACTGAGCACAGGTTTGGCAGCGCGCCTAGTCGAGCAAAAACTTGAATCTCATGTCTGCATCAAGGTCGTAACATAAGTTGACACAATGTCATGTTTTATTCTCCTTGGCGCCTACTTAGTCTCCTGCGTATGTCCAAACGGCCGACCATGTCAAGCAGTTGGATAGATCTCACGTCTGGATGCGGCATAAGTTCATCTGCCGAAGAATGATGCAGAAACTCTGGGACTCCAATCTGACATCAGCCCCTCGACGTGATCGCCTGCTTACCAAGCCCGCCCGTTAGTACACACTCGAGTTGCTACAGTTAACAATGGCCAACCTGCAATCTCCTCTGGCGGGTTATGAGAACGCGGAGCCTCTTCCAGACACGTTAAACCCCGATGGCAAGTCGTTGTACAACCCGCTGACGAACATCAAATCTCCTGTCTATGAAGAGTTCCCTAAACCAATCGATTCATCCAACAATGGATTCGACTTTCACAGTGAGTTGATTTGTTGCGACGCATCGCCCTTGTACTGGGCTCATACTGTTTACCAAGTTTACTACATGCACAACGTTCCGAGTGAGATGAAATATGCGCGCGAGTTGCACGAACGCATCAGGAGAGAGTTTCCCGAGGTCAGCCTTGCCTCGTAGTTTTATGTGTTCCGAATCAATCTCTCATCACGATCCGCCCATATAACAGCTACGAATATATAAATTCTGGGAAAAACCTGTCGGTAAGTGCTCTGGACATTTCTTCGAATTGAAGTATATGGCTGAGCGACGTTGTCAGGACCACACCCCACCGCCATGTTCGAGGTGAACACCTTCACGCCCCATCAGACGGGCACTCTCTTCTCGTGGCTCACCGTCCACCGAGGACCATGCTCGTACGTCATTTCCCCTTTTCGTGTCTGATACGAAACGCGGGTATGCGCATGTTCAATACCGTGATGAACTTCGACTTGATGTGATATTTTTATACGCATGCATCAGCACATGCGTTTGTAGAAGCTGGCTTGAACCATGGGAGACATCATTCAGAATGTGTCCACCATATGCTGTAGTCTCTCCCCCATCTACTTCGCGTCTATCCGTGTTCATCGCGCCTTCCACTCTACTAATGCATGCTGACGACCGTTTGTGCGCGTGATCAGGGTGCTCATACATCCCAACACGGACGATGCGTACAAGGACCACGCGGAACTGATGACTTGGATGGGGAGGCCTTGGCCTTTGTATACTGAGATGTTGAAGAACCACGCGTAGTGGTCGTGATGAATAACACTGACAGCGATTCTCAAATTTATTGGTATGATCACCGAATTCAGCATGGTTTTCTGTCTTCCTTCTAAGTACCCAGTAGCCAAAAAAAGATTTAGTATGGCACATGAGTGCGGAGAACGCTTGCACGAAATAAAAAGAATGCTAGGAAGAGAAAAAAAACAAAATGTACTACTTTACCCAACATGTCCCTAGCAGGATTCGAGCCTGCGGCTTCTCGGAGCGCACGTTACCACAACGAGATGATTTAACCACTAATCGATAGGGACTTGTTGATGATTGCATCTGACTTAGATCATGTCTCACACTGCTTCGCTGAACGCCGACCCGGGCCGGAGTGGTTTCCCGGACTCGTCGAGCATGCCGCACTTCGTACTTATATAGTCCCGACAACAGAGGTTACGGATTCTTGTATGGTACATACACTGGTGGTATGGAAGTTATTATCCGGCGCACACATAAGTTCCCAAAACAAAACATCCGGTTTCTTGATTCAGCATCGATATGCGATATGAGTCCCTGTCGGGCACCTGACTTGCGAACTAACTTTACGGATGACGATATCTATGTACATGGGCTCTTATCTTGACCTTAAAGCGAACAAATGCAGTCTCTGATACTATTGTACATATTAGACGCGTACAAGACACGAGCGCGCTGAGGTCCGAGCTACGGAATTCTTCTGAGGGAAGTCGCCGTGCGGCGTGTGCACGTCATAGTATACGGTCGTGGTGAAATCAGGATCCGGTCGGCCTTCTCCGCGAGCAATGATAAAAGGTCAGACAGATAACGTTTCTGAACACGCCTACGTCCTTCCGCTACAACGAAATGCCCCACATATTAGACAACGCGCTCGGTGCGGTTGGTCATACGCCCCTTATTCGGCTCGATAAGATCGCGAGGCTGAATGGACTCAAATGTAACCTCCGTAAGTTTCGACTTCATTATCCTTGAGAAGGCAATGAAGATTTAAGATTGTTTGTAGTCGGGAAGGTTGAGTATATGTCTGCCGGTGGATCTGTGAAGGATCGCATTGCGAAGGCGATGGTTGAGGCAGCGGAGAGGGAGGGAAAGTTGATCCCTGGCAAGAGTGTCGTCATCGAGCCAACTTCTGGTAATACTGGTACGTCAGAGAGCACTTGAACCGCCTCTCGTGTGCTTATACGTGCTTCAGGTATTGGGTTGGCAATGGCCTGCGCTATCAAGGTAAGTTGGCTGCTGAGCGATTGCCAGAATGGGTACTGAATACTACAGATAAGGGTTATGCTGTCATCATAACGATGCCTAACAAGATGTCGCTCGTATGACGCCCCTTCCTCACCAGACTCTCCTTTGTTCATCTGATCTTCGTTTGCAGGAGAAGGAAGCAGCACTTCGCGCTTTGGGAGCGGAGGTCGTTCGTACCCCCACCGAGGCCGCATGGGATTCACCCGAAAGCCATATAGGTAGAATTCCAGCTTAACTCGCCGGGAGTCTCGTGGCTGAATTCCTCAACGATTGCAGGAGTCGCTCGGAAATTGCAGCGAGAGATACCGTATGGTATCATACTGGATCAATATGGAAACGTCAGTCATTCAGCATGTCTACCCTGGTCAAACCTGAAACTTACGCGATGTCTAGATCAACAACCCGCTTGCACATGAATATACTACCGGACCTGAGATTATTGAAGCTGTCGTGTCCACGCCCTCAACGCCTGCCAGACCCTCATCTGGAAAGGTTGACGTGGTAGTTGCTGGCGCTGGAACTGGTGGGACCGTTACTGGGATATCTCGTGCTATCAGAAAGACCCACAATAAGGACTGCACTGTTATTGGTGTCGACCCTGTAAGCCAATCTCCGGCCTTCAGCCACCCTCTTCGTCGAGTGACACTACTTTATAGCATGGAAGTATCCTTGCTCTCCCGGATGAGTTGAACAAAGCCAAAGAGGGAACACCATATGTCGTTGAGGGTATTGGTTACGATTTTATCCCTGATGTCTTGTCGCGTGACGAAATCGACTCTTGGATCAAGACTTCGGATGAGGAGGCGTTTGCAGCCGTTCAGGTGATCATGCGGGAAGAGGGCCTTCTCGTCGGTGGAAGCAGTGGCAGTGCTTTGAGCGGTGCACTGCGTTGGTTACGCAGCGACGCAGGACGAAAGGTCGCGGAGACGAAGGGCTTGAATGTTGTAGTGCTTTTGCCTGATGGGTAAGTTGTGTGACTTGCGTCCAACGACTAAGTGATTCGAATGAGTCTCCGGCAGGATTCGGAACTATATGAGCAAACCATGGTTTTTGAAGATAGCTTTGGAGGCTGAGCCGACGCCTCTGGCAGGTGCGATTTCCCAGGTGTTGAAGAAGGATCTAAATCCTCCGCCGATGGCCATCCAGGCGTCTCTTTAACCTCGATTGGGGATAAGGAAGATGCGCTTTCGTTCGAATTTCGTGCATATGGTGATCGCTCGGGCATGTAATATACCTAAGGTCATTGTAATAATTCACTTCGCTCGCTCGGTATAAGATCCATGTTTGAAACGCTGACTCGAGATGGATTGCTGAAGTCATTCAGAAATTTTATATTGAATTCCTGTTTACATACTGGTAACAACGAGAGATGTTGAAAGTAATATAGGACAAGCATAAACCCGGAGAACTCCACTCGAACAGAAGTTCACGTTCTCAAAAGTCGCCCATTGAGGTGTTGATTAGACATCTCAAGTACATCGCTATAGGCACATCACCAGAACCGATTGCAGCATGGAAGTGTATTCGTACTGCTCGGGCAGAAATTGGCCAACGGATGAAATAAGATAGAAGATAAATCGCACAGGAAAGTTGACTTCAAAGATATGACCTTGTATGAGGAAGGATATATGGAATGAGAAAGCTCAAAAAAAAATTCGACGCTATTTATAGCGTCATCATGTGTGTACAAAGAACTACAAATCATCTCGCCATCACGTGGCTTCGAGCCGAACCTCCAAAGCAACAAGTCCGAGAAATATTAGCGCCCACCGGGTGCAAGCCTTTGTTTTTCAACAAGGCGGCGGATCCTCTGGACGGTGCTTTGTATTATAACTCACCGGGCGACTAATAGGTCACTTTGCTTGCTTTGATCCAGTCACAATTCTCACAGGCTTCTCAGCGCCCATGAAACAGAATAACCTTAACGAGGTCCTTAAAGGCCTCAAGAGTGCAAAGATCACAGAGCGACGTGAAGCCCTTGCACACTTGAAGACAATATTCGATAGGCGCGATTTCATTAACAACTTTCATGTCAATGATAGTGGTTGCGTTGAACCTCGTGCTTGGCTCAGCGTGTTCCAAGCGCTGTTCACGGCAGTTGAAAATGAGAAGATCGCAGCTACCAAGAAGGACACTGGTAAATCTGCCGGAGCCTCCGCTGCTCAAAGGAGACTCGAAGAGGCCGCAGGAACCGTTCGTTGGTTAACGGAACGGACAGTCCACCTTATAAACAAACGCGTCACGAAACCGATCTTTGCACACCTGCTGCAGACATTAGTATTCAGAAGGGAACTCCTGGCTCCCGTCGCGCTGCATTATATTAAAGCCCTTCGATGTATTGTGGGACATACACCGCACCTTGAGCACTTGGAAGAGACTGACTGGGTCAAGATGTTGGAGATGGCATTCAATTGTCTCCTTGAAGATCCTGTAGGACACAGATTTGAAGACGACTCGGACCTTTCTCAGGATGCCGATGACTCTGAGCTCTTCGAGGAAGACGGGAACTCGAATGACGATAATCCTTCAACGAGTCCGAGGAAACGCCCCCGTGGAGAAATATCCATGACTCAATCTCGAACTCAAAAGAATTCTAAAAGAGCCAGATCAACTCCTCAACAAATTTCCGTCACGCACGAGCAAGTAGAATGCATGTCACTGATCTCTGTCTTGCTTGGGTCGTCATCCTCGCCCATTCTGTCCCCAGAATATGCTTACCTTCCTTCGTCGATCTTGACACGTCTCCGACGATTCCTCGACCGATACTCAGGCGATACGTCACTCTTGCACGACTATGTAGTTGCATTAGCTTCGACACTCTCACACCTGTCCCTGAACAATACATTGGAGGTCACCAAGTTTGCCCTCGGTTCCTGGGATGGTCTACTTAAGATGTGGGGGACAAAGAACAAGCGAATCAAGGAAGGGCTCGTTTCTATTCTACGAATGCTCTTCCCATTCGTAACGTCCGAGAACGAGACCTTTCGTCTGACTGCTATGACAGTCGATCTCGCTGATGGTCTTCGTAGGCTGTCGTCAGTTCTAGACGGGGAGGCAGACAGCAGACGGGGTGTAGATGGCTTGTCTCTCGAGTGTTTGAGGCTTGAAACTGTGGACAGCTCCCAACAGCAGCTCAATTCAGCATTCATAGCGAGGACTTTCCGTTATGGTTGGAATTTTGACGGCAACCAAGCTTTGGCTTGGGCTATTTTAGAACTTCAAGCAGATTGCATTGCTAAGGTGCGTGTTTTCAATGTTGGAGATTGCCCACTGTTCATTTGCGTAGCTTTTCCAACTGTCTGAATCCATGCAACCGCCTCCGACGTTTGGATCAAGTAATAATGATGACAGACGTTCCCGAAAAGAGAATTCCATAGATTCTCTACTTACGTCCATACAGGATCGATCTCCGTCGAATGTCCGGTCATACCATATGCAAATTCTTCTTTTCGTTATAGATCGCCACTGGCCTGCGTTTCATCGCGAGCTCCAGAACGAAATCATGAAAGTTCTCCTTCAATTAGTTTCGCTGGACGATGGCGTTGTACAATCATGGGTCTTCTTATGTTTCGCTGCCATTGCTGCTGCAATCGACTCTTCACAGGGTGTGACAGAAGCCGCGTGGGACACCATTTGGACCACTGCCATCCGTCGTGCAAACGTTCCCACTGTCTCACGAGCTGCTTGCCACGCAGCTTACACTATACTGATTCACACTCGCGTTTACGATCAGCAGAATCACTCGTGCCAAATGCCTTTGGTGTCCAACCGCATTCTGTTTGAAATCGAGACTTTGGCTAAAGAACTCGACGTCCAGGGACCACCGTACCCATATGACTCCGTTTGTGCATTTCTCGCAACTTGCCTTAGGGTAGCGAGTCAAGATATGCATCTGTACCGCATGCAACTAGAAGAAAAGGTTCTAAGCTGGTTGATTGATTGTTGGCAAATTGCTGGGTTTCGGGACAAAAGTCTGCCATTACATCTTGTGAAAGACCTTCTAATGTTGCTCGAGAGCATCTCCGGATTTCCGATGCCGATTAACTTGCCCTTCCGAATACCCCTTCCAGAAGGTCAAATTGTGGATACATTGGTAAATGAAGCGAAGACGAGAGTGATAAAGGAATATATCCTAGAAGCCCGATTACCTGGATTCGAACCAACAAGTGGCAAGGAAGGGTCGGTTATTTCGCCTCCTATCCCTTCCTCGGATGACAGTCCGAGATTTCCTACTCAGCCTCGAGGTCGCGAGCGAAGGGCTTCTGCATTCCTTGTCAAAACATTGGAGCGGATGCAAACCCCACTAGATGATAAAAGTATACACCCCACAGCAGAATCAGCTCGGCATTCATTGGACATGGCCGTTACTGCTGTCTGTTACGATTCAGTACTGGTTCTGAACGGCATGAAATCCGATAGACGTCTGATTCGTTGCGCTTGTAAATTGATCAGCACTGTGATAACTCTTTTACCCGATTCACACTGGACAACCTCTGAAAGAGTGATTATCTCTTTTGGGCTTGATCCTTTAACCTTTTTCGAAGATAACTCAGAAGAGGAACTAGCATGGACTGCTATGTTGCCGCCTGACATAGGTTCAGGGATCAAGTCTCAGCTTCTCAGCCAATTGTCCAGCCTTGGTGTCGATGAAAATGCTTCCTGGAAACGCTCCAGTTTGAACCTCCTGAGGATTGTGTGGCAGAATGCTGATGTTTGTTTCTCAATATGATGAGTAAAATTATATGTTGACGGTCTTTCTGATGATTTTAGGTCCAAAGTACATTCAATAGTGTCGGGGATACAATGCGTCAAGTTCTGCGTATCACACTTGGTGACAAACATAACACTCCTGCCCATGCCATGAATGTGGACGATCATGATGGTTTCGAGCCCATTCGAATGGCGACTGAACAACTTTCTACTCACAAAGATGACGCGACAGTAGAGCTGATTTCAAGTCGCTTTACAATGGATATTTGTGTATCTTTCCTCACCGTTGGGCCAGCGCTCCAATCAGCTTCCGGTGAGCCAACGCGCGACAAGCAACTAGTCGATGATGTTTTAAATTGTGCGAAATCACGTCCTGAAGCTTTTCTTTCCGTTCTTCCCATTGTTATCGGCAAAAGTCAGCAAAGATTTCTCTATCTTGGTGTGAAGAGTCTGGACAGCCTTCTCGAGGAGTTCGACGACCTCCTCCGGTTATATCAATACGCCAGGAGCGATCGTCTACAATCTGCTGTCATCCAAACTCTGGAATCCACGTTGGAAGTATGGGCGTCAACGAACGTCGCAATAGGTGACACTTTAGACAAAATCCATTCACTCTGCCATTGGCTCTCTGAGGCACTCAAGAAGGGAAAAATTAGATCGTGGAGAGTTCGCGACTTATTCGCCAAATTCATGGACCGATATCTTGTACAGGACCCCTCGGAACGAACCTGGGATGCCTCAGCTAAAGACTTGAATGGCCCAGCTACAAACTTGACCCCGAGTTCTTTGCTACCCGTAATGAGTCAAGACGATGATATTCGAGTTCGCTTCCGAGTCGCTGTGAAAACCGCCCGGCTTTTTGCCTTCGCCCGTCATACTGTACCCGGGCGAACCAATGAAGTGTATCTTGCTATAAAGAACAAACTTACCGTCGATTTGAGCAAGTACGTGCTTCTCAGTCACTTATTTAGGTCTTTCTCATGAATCCCCAGTCGTGAACATATGCTTACCCGCATATTATCGCTCGGCAATACCATGATCGTAGCTTCGGAGACTAGACGGGGCGCCTACTGGCACCTATTGGAAACTTGTCTTCACACGCAGGATTATTCTGCCTATATTGAAACAGTACTGCGTGGTGTCTCCCAGAGGCTTGGACTGATCAACTTTTCCTCTCTGTTTGAGAATTATGCCTCTCAGTTGGCCATGTCCCTGCTCCAAGTGAAGAAGGATTTCCTTCTCTTCCCGCCCCATGTGTTAGGCTATCATGACAGGAAAGAGTGTGTCTCCGCCAACTTTCGATCCTTTGCCCCCGTCAACATTTGGAATGGTGGTCAGGCAGCGTTTGAGAATCACTGCAAAATCGCTTCATTATCTGCCGAGGACGGCTTTCGTGACTGCTTTGGCAATATCATAGGCTATGAGATTGTCTCGTGGATCGACCGGCTACCTGTTCCCGTAGGCAATGAGATTGTCTCATGGATTGACCGGCGACCTGGTCCCGTAGGCAATAAATTGATGCAGTCACTCAAAGCTATTCCACTTCCGGACGACGAGTTCAACCGGTGTCTAGCAAAAAATGTTGATAACATCGTGGCTTCCATTCTCCGTTCTTTGGGAGATATGGATACCAAATTTGTTGTAGATGCACTCAGACAAGATGATCCTAGCGGTTGCAGTGCAGAAGTCTTCAACAACTTGGTGCGTTATCGGACGGACATCGTGGAGACCCACCGACCCAACTTGCCTGCTTTTCCGACAGAGACTATACTTCGTGCACTTCATTGGCTGTGTTCCTATGCACCAAACATGGACGAGAAATCTGTAAGCTATCATATCATACACCAACTATTAGCGGATGTGAACCGTTCTCCATTCGTCAACGAACAATTTCGTTTGATCAATTCCATCTGCCTGTGGATTGCCACACATTCTTCGGATTTTTTCGAGACCACTCTTCTATATACTTTGATGCATGGTACTACAGCGCTTTTGGGACAAGTCGATCTGTCCAGGTCCGCACAGTCCATCCTCGATTGGGCTTTTACATGCTACCGTAGAATGAAGACGAGGCACCCCCACATCCCTGACATCCTTGTTCGAATAGCTTGCATAGCATATGACCTTTCTCGAACGACGTCTGACCCAGCTCTAACGGTCTTGGGTACAGAACTCCTTAAGTGGATTGACGTCCAAACTTTTGAGCTTTCAAAAATCCCTTCCTTGTCCAGTCAAGTCATGAAAGCCCTTCCTGCGTGGCCCCATCAGCCATCCCCATCATTAGCCCAACTCCTCCAATCTATCACAGGAGAACATCTTTCCTCGGTACTTGGCGACTATCGTATCTCTTCAAGCAAATTTCGACTTGTTCGCCGGCTGCGAGAACATGCGCTTGTTGGCAAGTTTGATCAGGATCAATTTGCAAAAGTCGACTTTTGGCGTTTGAAAGAGTGTATTCCGGCTTCCGACCAGTTGCAGGATGCAGATGTCGATGCTTTTGCAGCCTTGTTATACCTGAGCAAAGGCCAATTGGGCGGGTTTCGCAATGAGCCATCGGGTTCTACGTCTATCGTTGGTCGATACCGGCACAAAGTCTCAAGAGAGAGGGGGGGCACCAAAACACTGCCACAGGAACCCATTATACTTATGTTGCTAGCCATGCTACAAGGAGATCATCCATCCCGATCTAACACTGCATATGAAACCCTGCGTCTTATAAAGTCTGCTGGAACAGATGACCTGTCTCATACTCTTCAAATTTCCTTGTCCGAAAACCAAATAGAACTTGACTACCTGGGCCGTTATAAGCGCCTCCCATTAGGGCAAACATCTCGCGATTTGACGGACCTTGTCACGCATCAGTCATATTTAGACTCGGTAGTCAACTTTCCACGATGGGTTGCCGATGTGACCACCTTATTTAGCGAAGTCCTGTCTTCAAAAGAGGCCTTCTACGCGCAGCTGATCCCTATTCTTCGATCGGACACCGAATTTGCAGAGCAGGTCTTACCTATACTCGTCCACATTATTCTCAAAACTGAAAACAAAGAGTTGGCGAACCAAGAAGCTATTGTGCAAGCTCGCTGCCGCGACACGATTTCAAACTTCTTCACTTCTGTCCTTTCGGAGAAGCTGTCCAATATCCAATGTCTGCGTTGTGTGATCGACGTAGTGCTGCATCTTCGTTATTTCGATCGCAATCAGCCATCAACTACGAAAGAAAAAGATGCAAAGGATGCATTGTCGTACAACAAGTGGCTAAGCATCGACTTTGCCCTGCTAGCTCGCTGCTCCATCACTTGTGGGGCATATACTACTGCCCTTTTATTTCTAGAACTCGCAGTGGAGGAAGACGCAGTCTCTTCAAATACCTCTAATGAAATTCTCTATGAAATCTACCGGCATATAGACGAACCTGACGGATTTTATGCTATACACGATTCCGACCTTCATCAAAATCTGATCAAACGTTTTCATCACGAAAAGCAATGGGAAAGGGCTTTCCGATTTCATGGAGCAGCATTCGAGGCAGGGGATACCACAGACCATGCTGAAGGCCTCGTGCAGTCTTTCCATTCCTTCGGGTTTGATCATTTGGCAAATGATGCACTCAGAACTGTTTTCTCCACTGGAGGCGCCAAAAAAGACGGGCTCTCTCGCGATATCAACTACAGGCTGGCGTGGAGGACAGAAACTTGGGACCTTCCCGAATCTGCAGAAAAATCGACTGGGGCTTCCATATATCTCGCTTTACGCGCAATTCACCGCGAACGTGATGTCAATGCCATTGATCATACCATCCGCAGGTGTCTCTTTACAGAAGTTGATCGTCTGCGGAC
Source organism: Termitomyces sp. T27 (assembly GCA_017657375.1). NCBI lineage: Eukaryota > Fungi > Basidiomycota > Agaricomycetes > Agaricales > Lyophyllaceae > Termitomyces > Termitomyces sp. T27. Next base: position 33,995 of record JAGGAW010000016.1, on the reverse strand, counting down.
TCTAGGTTTAGAAGATTTTGCAGAGATTCGTGACGTGATTCAAGATGTCATGTGCCTTCATGAAATTGCAAAATGGAGAACGAATACCATACAGACATCTTTGGCAGCTAGAGACTTGACGGGAGGAAACTGGAATGAATTTTTAAAGATAGAAGATGATTTTGAGTGTGTACAATGTTGTTACCATCCCAAAAACAATGCTTACATCACTCCTAGTTTTCCGATTCTAGAAAACATTCTAGCCACTCGAATCTCTCTGGTGCGTTCTGTACGCCTTAAAGAAGAGCGTGAACGAATTGGAACGTTGGTGACGCCGTTCCACCAAAGTCTTATCGATGTCGAAACCCAATGCCTTGTCCGGCTGTCTAAAGCTGCTCGGGCTGCGAATGAAGTTCAAGTTGCTCTCAACTCAATAATTCGTGCCGTAGGACTCGAAAAGCCTCCCTCTTTTGATGTTTTTGAGGAATTCGCAAATGTTTTATGGTGTCAAAAAGAAGAGAAAATTGCGGTCGAGTATCTTGGCAGGCTTTTCGCTGCAAACCAAGGCTCGTATGTCCGAGATGTGATCGAGCAGAGAAGGAAAGCTCTAGCCCTTGCTCAATTGGTTCGTCTGCAGATAAATCATTTACGGGAAGGCTCTAACCGGTTCACACAGGGTTCATGGTCATCTGCAGCTTGTTTGAAAAACCCGGGGGATATACAAAGGGATTATTTTTCAGTCGCAACTGACCTGTTGCATAGTGATGACCTCTCAATCAAATCACACGAAACGCATGCCATGGTTTATCATCAGTGTGCCATATTCGCAGAACGGCAATATTACGATATTGTAAAGTCGCCGGATGCAATCAGATGGAAAATTTACGTCGACCGCAAACAGCAGGAAATCGAGTCCCTCGATGAAGAGATTGATCGCCTACACGAGAAAGATCCCCATCGACGAGTATTGCAACACCGCCGAAACCAGGCCCAAAAGATGAAGGACGCAGATGCGGAATCCTTTCAGAGGCATAACAGCGCCCTTGATGGGTTTCTTAATCAAGCAATTGATATGTATTCGCGCTGCCTCGAAATCTCTGACACCCACGACCAGGACGTACCCATTCGGCTGTGTTCACTCTGGTTTGCACATTTCGACGAAAACCGAGGAAATTTTCAAACGGTTGTTGAAAATGCCCTCGGGCGAGTCCCTTCCCGAAAATTTGTCTTTCTATCGGTATTTATTCCGCAATTAAATATAATTGTAGCGCTGATTCCGTCTCATAGCATCAACTTTCCGCACGCATATCAAAACCTCCGTCAGGATCTTTGACCCCTGCACAGACCAATCTTCAAAGCCTCGTTCTACGCATGTGCAAGGAACACCCCTTCCATATCCTCTATCAAGTCTACTGTTTGCAGCCTGAAGACACTCGCCACTCTGGACAGCAGATCTCTATTCATGCTGAGAGGGCTGAAGCAGCCTCACACATTTTCAATCGTTTGCGAAAGGACGCCGCGGTTAGTCAGCGTCTGATCGATGTAGAGCGGCTGAGTGCGGCCTGCTTGCAGTGGGCCAAGCGACCTATGCCAGATAAAAACTTGACTCTCTCAAGAGAATTCAAGCTCAGCAAAATTTCAAACCTTCGAGTTCCTGTCATCACCCATCACACGCCAGTCGACCCCTCTATGAGATACGATGACTGTCCATGGATTGACCACTATGAGACCCAGTGGTCCAATGCGGGTGGAGTCAATACTCCCAAGATTGGCTATTGCATTGGAACAGATGGAGTCAAATATAAGCAACTAGTTAAGTAATCAAGACACAAATTGTTTCCTCTTACTGACGTTTCTCAGTTTAAGGGTCAAGGTCAGGATGATCTGAGGCAAGATGCTGTGATGGAACAAGTATTCAACCTTGTCAACGGGATTCTCCATCGGGATCGGGAAGCGAGGCGACGCCTGCTACATGTCCGAGAATACAAGGTCATTCCTTTGGCGTCTCAGGGTGGGATTCTGGAATTCGTTGAAAACACTCATCCTATAAAAGACTGGCTTGTCGGAGCACATCAGAAGTTGGTTTTTTCATCATTGGCCAGTTGTGGTTATCGTACTGATATCTACTTTTAGGTACCATCCTCGCGAGAAGATCTCTCGCCGACTTATAGGGGAGATCAGTAAAATTCGAAAGGACAAGGACCCACGTCCTCTTCGAGAAAGACTGATAGAGAACTGGGTCAAGATCGAGGAAGATATCAAACCTGTAATGAGACATTTCTTTACCGAGAAACACAAGACACCCAATTCCTGGTTCGCAACGAGGCTAGACTACAGCCGGAGCGTGGCGACATCATCTATTGTCGGCCACATTCTAGGACTAGGCGACCGACATATCTCGAATATCTTAATAGATAATGTCACCGGGGAAGTGATTCCTATTGATCTTGGCATTGCTTTCGACCAGGTGATTGCTTACGTCGTGGATTAGACACTGACATGCTAACATTGATTTCCTAGGGAAAGCTTCTCACCGTGCCTGAACTGGTACCGTTCAGGTTGACTCGGGATATGGTCGATGGCATGGGGATGTCAGGAACTGCTGGGGTATTCCAACGTTGTGCAGAAGAAACTTTGAGAGTTTTGCGCGATGGCTCAGAAGTCATCATGACTGTCCTCGAGGTTTTCAAACACGATCCTCTTCATTCCTGGTACGCTTTTTTTTCTTTTTGGACGGACGGCCTGTATTCACCCGAAATTTTACAGGACTGTGAGCGAGATTAGGAAACAACGCGTTCAGGAGGGTGCGACGACAACGACGACGACGACCACCACTGTTCGCCATGGTGTGGACATTGGCATCGACATGTCGAGTGGTTCTGCGGAAGAGGCGGCGGACCGTGCATTGAGCTCTGTATCGCGCAAGCTAGACAAGTCGCTCAGCGTGCAGACGGTCGTGAGCCAGCTCGTCAGAGAAGCTACTGATCCTGTCAACCTTGCATTAATGTTTGAAGGTGAGCACCTTGCTGCTGGCGATGCGTCAGGCTGATATTCACGGCCGTAATATAGGATGGAGCGCTTTTTATTAATCGTCCCGGATTTCTCAAGCCTTATTACGAGCATACCATAATCTTTAATTTGTATCTAATATCCTGCATATGTACGATTATCGCAAATGTTCATACCACATTATCGTGCTTGTAAAACAACTTGGTCCCATTTGTACTCAGTCCAGAGCAGGCTTACATTCATGTCATCATCGGATCGCACCTGGGCCAAAATCATCTCAAAGGGCAAGCCGCCCTCGAAACAATATTCCTTGTTTGAGCACTTTGAAGATAACAGCGGAGTCCACAGAAAATGAAAAATGAAGGAGAGAAACTATAGTAGTAAACTAACAAGCTTGGGGGGGTGGGTTGAAGTAAAGGTATTACAACCCGAGGTATAGAGGAAGTCCCCCACGAAGAAGGGAAGAAAGCGCAAGCAGTCCAGTATATGGTTATGTTTGTATGTATGCAGGGTAGGGTAGGTAGGATAGTAGGCAGTAAGTCTCAATGAGGGTGGGAAATGTCGGATTACAACAATAAGACGCGTCTCGTCTCGTCTCGTCTTCTATCTGCGCCTCTCTTTCTTCTCTCTTCAGTAGATATGATATGGATGAGGTTAGAAAAGAACAAAGATTTTTGGGGAAAAAAATGAAAAAAAAGGAATGAAGGAAAGATATTAGGAACGGTTGGTGGCGGTGGCTTGCATAGAAGTGGGGCGCAGCGCGATTAAGTTAATGACGGCAATAACAACAGCAACATCAGGACGAAGTGGGTGGGTGGAGGCAGGAGGTTTACTTGTTCTTAGCAATGTCTCGCGCGGCCTTGATCAGCGGTGCCAGAGTCCGCAAAGGCTCCGAGAGTTTGAAGAACGGATGCTATAACAAGTTGAGATTTCTACACGCGAGCCAAACAATCGCAGAACAACGAACCTGCAAAAGTTCCGTAGCAGTCGGTCTCTTCTCCGCGTCCACCTCGAGACATTTAGACAAATAATCCATAAACACGCTCGACAGATTCTCGGGATTCGCAATCGTAGGCGTCCCGTTCGTCGCGATGAGGTAGAGCGCCTTGAGCGGGTTTTGGTTCAGGTAGGGCGGTTCGCCTTCGATCATTTCTGCGGGGGGACATCAGAGCGAGGAAAGAGAATGTGGGGATGGGAAGTACGCACCGATAGCCATGATGCCCAGACTCCAAATGTCGACTTTGGGCCCGTACTCTTTCCGCGTGACGACTTCCGGCGCCATCCAATACGGCGTGCCGACCATCGTCGTCCGCTTCGCATTCGCAGGGTCCGATATTTGTGCGCAGAACCCAAAGTCGGCTGTTCACGAGGTTAACAGATCATTCCGTGAAAAAGCCAGAACACGTACTGAGTTTGATATCTCCCACCATACTCAACAATACATTATCACTCTTGATATCCCTATGAATGACCCCATGCCTATGCAGATGCTCCAGTCCCTGCGCCGTCTCCCTCGACACCGCCGCAATCTGCCCCTCCGTCATCAAGTTGGCCGTGACGACGTCCGTCAGCGACCCGCCCTCCATGTACTCCATGACGACCCACAGATCGTTGTTGTGCAGGAACGAGTCGATGTAGTTGACAATATTCGGATGGCGCGAAGACCGCATGACGAGAATCTCGTTGATGATGAGGTCCTTCTTCGGCTGCTTCTCGAGGTCCATCTGTTTGATCGCGACAGAGAGGTTCGTCCCGACTTGGTAGGCGGTGTACACGCCACCTGAGGCGCTACAGCCAGGGTCAGTACATTTAATTTCGGATGAGAAACTACGCACCCCTGGCCAATCTTGACGAGGTTGCGATAGAGCCTCGTTGGATCTGCATCTGTACAAATCTGCCTTAACCGCCTCACAATGTCCTCGTCCTTACTCTTATCAGTAGGCTTCTTTTCCCTTCTCCGCGGCGTCGCGACGCCCGGCGTCTTGGCGAGACTTGACGCCGCGGGGCTCGGCGGCTGGGGCGCTGGGCGCTGGGCGTCCCTGAACTGCTGTGATGGCAGCTGGGGGGAGGCTCTGAGCGGGAGATCGGTCTGTGAGGACCCAGGGGACTGTTTTGGTTTTGGCTGGACTTGGAATTGTGTGGCGCTGGGCACCGGGGACCTCCGATCGCGGGTTGTGTTGGAGCGTCCGAGGCTGTCGACGCTCCTGGGCTGCTTTGTGGGGGCGCGTTGGGAGGCGGAGCGATCGAGGGTGGGGGTGGCGACGCTTGGCGGGGTTGGGGCGGGGCGGTAGGCGGCTGGAGACGCGAAGGCGCCGCTTTGGGTTGGTTTGGGTCTTGGCGGTGGTGGAGGGGTTCGCTGGGAGGGGTTAGACGGTGAACAATAGGTTGTAAAAAAACGCACTGGATTCATGAGCGCATCGTCTAGTTTAGGTTGGAATACGCCTGGGCTGCCCATGGCGCCCAACTTGTCCCAGCCATCGCTTTGGCCTTCTTGGTAAAATTTGACAATCTCCATGACGGCCTGGGGGTTCTTTTCCTGCTCGGATCTGGAGATACCGCTGTCCTGCAACAACTGCTGCCATTCTTTTGGCAGACCAGTAAACTCACCCGTGGACGAGTTGAAGCCAACGTGGGTGAGATGGACAGGATCATAGGGCGTGCTGATCTCTGGGCGCTTGGATGGATTAAAGACCTCGGACATGAAGCCCAGGACGCCCTTCTTGGGCTTCGAGGTGGTGGAGCTGCGCGATCTGCCGGTGATGATGGTGGACGGGGGCGGGGCGGAGGGGGGCGGCGGCGGGGGAGGCTGTTCTGTGGGCGGGAGTGCCTCTGCGAGATCAGCGTAGAAATGGTCTGCCGGCGGGGGCGGGGCGGGGACGGACATGCGGCGGGCGGCGATCTGGGTGTGGGTGGGCCAGAGAGTGTCGGTGTTGACGCGGGAGGGGCGGGGCGGCGGGGACGAGGGAGTGGGCGGCATGGCGTCGGCAGCGAAGGGGTCGTTCTCGGCACGGGGTCGTTTCTGGAAGGAACGGTGTGCGGAGCTGGCGCGGACGGGGGCAGAGGCGGGCGGCGGCGGGGCGGCTCTGGCGGCGGGGGACGGCACGAACGGCGTGTACTTGGCGGCCTGCGCTGCGTGGACGTTCGACTCGGCCAGCAGGGCGTTGTACTCTTGGATCGACTCTCGCGACGGCCGGTGATACTCCACCGTGATTTTTGATTGGCGGCCCTCCTGATTTCCGTAGGTCTTGATCGCACTCTGCGCAGAGGTCGTCATGGGCGGTGAGTGCGGCGAGCAAGTGGCGAGCAGACTGTCAGAGGCGGCGAGCAAACTCTCGTCGTCGTCGTTGGCAAGAACAAAGGCCTTCAAGATGGCAACGCTTTTTGCTTCATCTCCACGTGACTCTCCTTCCGCGCTCGACATCTTTAGACGGCTGCGATGCCAGACTGACTGCTAGAACCGTTTCACATTCAACAATATCATGATGCAGCAGCAACATCCTGTGACGACGTGTATATACATTCTTGCCGCCGTATTCTACGCTATTAACACCTCTCACACTGGTTCGGGCACATTGTCCGTCAGAGCCCGTGGCTCTCCCAAGTTCGGCGTCCCATCCGAGTGCCAGTTCACCCTGCAAGGAACATATCAGAGTTTCATCAAGCAGAAGCACTGGCTCAACTCACATTTGGACCATCGTTCGCCGGTTCCCATCGCACGTTCCGGGTGTTACGGCATTGTCATGATACACCTGCAATTAAATCGAGTTAGTAGAAGAACTCGAGAAAATGAAGGGACACATTGTACCATCCAGATCTGGTTTCCAGAAGGACTAAGGAAGAACCCATTGTGTCCAGGCTGTACGTCGTCGTCAGAGGCCGTGTCCTCATCACACGCCACAAATCCACATACCTGATATCCACTGCATAGGTCACGTACATTTCCACCTTCAATCAGCACCATCAATCACCCAAACCAACAACATAGCACACACCCATTCGCACTGCTAAACACCGGCTCTGGATACTTGCTCCACGAGCTCGCGCTCAGGGGGTCGCTTCCCACGAGCTCCAGCCGCCCCAGCTGGTATCCCGTTCCCGCGCAGTTCGACGCAGAGTACACGAGCCACGTCCGCCCGCCGTGGTAGATCGCCTGCGGGCCCTCGTTCACATTCGCACCGATCGTTTCCCAGTTGTACGTCGGTGTTGAGATCTTGGACGTTGGTCCCACAGTTGTGGGAGTCAGGAGTTGACTGGGGGACGTGAGCACGGACTCGGAGGTACCTTGATGAGAACTCACGAGATGAACAAGCACTGGTCTATCACCCATCGTCAACATACTCTAGAACCAAAAGCAGGAACTCCGATCACGCACCATCCCCATCCCAGCTCGAATACACCAAATAGCTCGCGCTGGGCAGCACCAACACCGTCGAATCAATAGCCCACACGTCCCGCCCCGGAATCTCGATGCGCCCCGCGTACGACCACGCCGAGTCCCAGATGATGCTCGAGGACCCCCTGAGCACGTGTGTGCGCTGGTTGTCGAGCGTGTCGGCCGTGCCCGCGGAGTAGTAGCTGTGTGCGGCGCGTGAGCCTGGAAGTCAGGCTGTATGTCCTGGAACGGGAACGTACATGTACCACGACCCGTCAACCCAGTGGATCTCGGGGGCCTCTGCGATGTTCGATGTTCAGCGCCCAGATGAAGCGGTGGATTTACGTACAGATGTTGCAGCACCGAGACGCCGTGCTGTCCGTCCAGACGACCTTGGGCGTGGCGGTCTTGAGCCCGCCCACGGTCGTCGCGCGCGTTATTTGGATGTTCGTCCATGTCGTCGTTGTGAGGTCTGTGCCCGTGTTCAGTCTCGGGGGTGTAAGAATGGGGGGAGACGCACAGTAGTACCCCTCGTGATACACCATGAAGGGGTCAGAGCCGTTAGAGTCCTTGATGGGGTTCGTGAACCCATCTGCGAGGTAGGTCTGTGCCAGGAGGGCGAAGAGCAGGAAGAGGGCGTTGAGTATGTTCATCCTTGAGCCCTACTTTTCCCTCTCCGGACAATTTATACGATGAATGGACTCGCGCCCGGCCCATACTACACCCTCGCGTGCCAGTGTGTAGAATTCAAGCCCAAGTCACAAGGCGCACGAAAGAAGACGGGGACAAGACACGTAGACAGCGGAAAAACAGTGCGCGTTGGTGAGAGACCAGGTGGTTTGTTCTTCAACGGTGGTTGCTGTGCAGAGCGAGTTTACCTCTGGAGTGTGGCGGGCCGCGGGCCGGCTGCGGTGTCCGGGGGTCGAGCAAAAATTAGATGGAAGTTCGAATGGGTTTTTCCTGGATTCGTGGAGATAGAGAAAATTTTTTAGGTTTGTAAGTTGATACAATTTTTTAGGCTCGTGAGCTTGAGGTATGTACGTACTAGATTTGTTAGTGACATTGTAAGGTACATTTTGGTTCGTGCTACGGAACGATGATCCACATGTCATCTGCTTCTAGCGGACAAATACATAACTCTATCGGTCACCCATGAGTACTTAATGTCAAAACTTACATGATACTTACTCGGCATACTTATGATCCTTAGACTACAATTCTACTAAACTCAACTTGGCACACCTAGCGTCAAGAAGAAAAGAAAAAAACAAGAAACTTCCATACTGATCGACAGGCTAAGATTTACATAGAGTATCGATATCACATCGATCACCATCTCCAGTTGTCAAGATCCAGGACGGTGATCGCTGATGCTATCTGGGTGCCACGGACGGCAGGATCGGGTGAGAATGCGCGGAGTCTGCGAGGTGTGGCCCAGGAACAGTCTGTATCGTCCGAGTCCGCGCAGACGCCAACGGCGTATGAGGTGATGAAGGAGTTCTGGGCACAGGCACTCGCGGTGATCTGCCACAACAAAAGTTAAAGAAGGTCATTTTTAGCCTGGTACTTGAATGTGATGATGATGGGATGGAAAAGTGACGTACGGTGAATTTGTTCGCTTCGGTCAGTCTGGTGGTCGCGAAGGTCGTGGAAGTCGTCGGCTTGGAGTCTTCTGGATTCCCGGAGGGTTTGATGATAGATGTGCAGGTCTGGTTCACTGCAAGGAGGGTGTACCCTAAGCTGGAAGCGATCTTGCGACCGGAGTCATCGAGGTAAAAGGTAAATGAAGAGGTGGGGCCTGTAGATACAATTCCGAGAGTTTGCTTTTGGGATTGTGATGTCAGAACACATGAAGGCATAGATACTGAAGTGGACCCACGGAAAGCGGGGTTTTCATGACATCCTTCGAGGGAGTCGCGCCAGCCTTGGTAGCACCCAAAACATCAGGACGATAAGGGCCATCAGGTCCAGTCACGGTTTCGCATTCATTATGGATGATATACCACGAGCAGTTAGTCTGACCGACGTTGCCCCAATACCCCTTATAATTGAGCCAGTCGAGAGATCCGGAGAAAGTATCAGGGTACGCAAAGTTGACAAGACTGTCCCTGATATCCCAATACACCCCACCATCGGATGTGACATCTTGTAACTGGAAGATGATGGCGTCGGCGTATGTGAATGTTCCTGCTGTCGCCCAGAACCCGTGAGAGCCCTTTGCGACGTATCCTACTGGTCTTGAGTCATTGTCGAATTTGACGACTTGATCCCAGGGGATAGTACTAAAAATTGTATTAGAACAGGAACAGGAGAGATTAAAACGGACTCACCCGCTCCCGTCATCGCTGTGAGCATGGTAATCGACCTGAGTTGCAACACCGTTGACTGTGCGCACTGTCAAACGCTCCCAGTCGCCGACATCTGTACAGCGGCAGTGAGAAACTTTCGGATGTCAAATCTCGGGAGAACGTACGATCTCCAACTTCCCCAAGCCCAGAAATAGATTTGCCTTCGTTGAAGGGGGTAAACAACCAGTAGTAGATGTCCACGACACCATTATCCTGACATCTGTCAGTAGTGATCCAGAAATGTAAAGTATTGTCACGGTCATTACCTTTGGAGCAATGAAGGTGTAAACGGCTGTAGCTGTAGTTGAAGGATTCTGGCCGCACAGGAATCCTGCCTTGCCAGCTGCGATGTCAGTCGTCAGGTATAATCCCGACCCCTGATTAGCAGCATCATCAATGTTGGACGTGGTGACAGCTCCGTTGACGACATTGCCGTTCGCATCAGTTTGCTAAGACACCCGGCGAGCGGTTCAGTCGTCTGGCGTCACAGTGAATTGGAATTTTAATTACCTCCACGCCCGCTAGAAAGTACTCCACCGTGGATGGCCAGTAGATCTCTGCAGTGTGGAATCTCCATTGCGGAGCATACTTCCTGGCAAGAGCGACATTTTCTGGCGTTGGAGCTGCGAAAGCTCTCAGGGGGCAGAGGACGAGAGCCACGAATCCGAGGAACCCGCGAAACTGGAGTCGTTCTTTCAGATCGAGAAATCCGAGGAACAGTTGGAATGACTTCACAAATCTCACTTACCATTTTCGAAGCAATTCAAAGGACGGTGTAGTTTTGGTACAGATTCCTTTAAGCTTTATATCTTAAGCTTGAAAATTTCGTTTTATAGTTGTCAGGCGCTTGGCAACTATGTCGTCGACATCGGAAAAAAACCTGAAGTGGTGCATGGTCATGATGGTTCTGAAATTCAGGAAAGAGGCTCGTCTGATAGAGTTCGACTGGAGACATCGAATGATTGGAGAATTTGCTGCGAAAGACAGCACATGCTCCAAAAGGAACACGAAATAAAGCAGCTACCTTAGACAAGTTTTATTTGCTTCTTCTGAGCATTCTGTAGGCCGAAGTTGCGTCTGAGAATATAGAAGCCGGTTTAGAAACTGACGATGAATGGATACTCGTCTGGTCCAGCTCAACGAAGGAATAGTGGATCAAAAGAATCAGAAGAGCTGCGAACGAAATTCTTTTGCATGAAGGGAAACATCTGTGGTATTTGCGACCTGTATAATTCTATTGGGGTCGTACAGCAGGCAATACAACAAACACAGGCAACCTTCAAGTTTTGTCAATTGCCACAACGAAAGAGTGTGCCAGTATTTGAATAAGCGACAATTACCATCTCCAATTGTCGAGATCTAAAACAGTGATCGCGGATGCAGACTGGATGTCATTGTCAGAAGGATCTGGCGAATATGCACGGACGGCACGGGAAGGCGCCCAGGAACAGTTCACGAGTGTGTCATCAGCACAGACGCCGACTCTGTACGAGGTGACGGAGAAATTTGTCTCACAGGCGCTAGGAGTGATCTGCCGCAACGAACATGAATTCCAGGTCGAAATGTCAGGGAGAATAACGTACTGTAAATCTGTTTGCACCAGTCAATTTGGTGATTGCAGAGGTAAGCGTGGTAGGCTCTATTTGATATCCATCTTCAGCTGGTTTCGGGATAGACGTACAGGTTTGCTGAGCTGCGAGTAGGGTGTACCCTGAAACAGAAGCTATCTGACGAGCAGAAGCATCGAGATGGAATGTATAGGAAGAGGTAGGTTCCGTTGCTGCGGTTCCGAGCGTTTGCTATTACAGAAAAGTTCATTGAACGAAGAGATCTAATGAACAAACAAAACACACCGATAATGGACCTTCCATTACATCCTTCGAAGGGTAAGTAACACTGGGACCAACTTTGGCAGAGCCCAAAACATCGGGACGATAAGGGCCATCAGGTCCAGTCACGATTTCACATTCTTTGTGGATGTTGTACCACCAGCAATTGGTCTGGCCAATGTTACCCCAATACCCCTTGTAGTTGAGCCAGTCGAGAGATCCGGAGAAGGTGTCAGGGTAGGCAAAGGTGACCAGACTATCCCTGATATCCCAATACACACCACCGTCGGAAGTAAAATCTTGGAGTTTGAATAGGACCGCATCAACGTATGTGAACGTCCCGGCTGTTGCCCAGAACCCGTGCGAACCCCTTGCTATGTATCCTACTGGCCTTTGATTGTTGTCAAATTTGACGACATGGACCCACGGGGTGGTGCTACTAATCTTGTCAGATAACCAGTAGGGAGACCAGGATTTTAGATGACTGACCCGCTTCCGTGGTCACTGTGAGCGTGGTAATCGACCTGAGTTGCGACACCATTTACGGTGCGGACAGTCATGCGCTCCCAGTCACCGACATCTGTTGTGACAGGTCAAGAATATACCATAATGTCGTCGACGACCGAAAGCCTCACGATCTCCAACTTCTCCAAGTACGGGCACCTTTTTGCCTTCGTTGAAAGGAGTAAACAACCAGTAATAGATGTCTACAACGCCATTGTCCTGTTATACGACTTCATCAATAATCACTGCAGAATTGTAGGGACACCGACTTGACCTTTGGTGCAATGAATACATAAGCGGCAGTACCAGTAGTGGAAGGATTCTGGCCGCGCAGAAAGC
>JAGGAW010000016.1:0-21331 GCA_017657375.1 Termitomyces sp. T27 | reverse complement strand
GGCCAATAGACCTCAGAAACATGAAATCTCCATTGCGGCGCATATTTCCTGGCAAGAGCGATATGTTCCGGTGTCGGAGCAGCGAACACGACCGGAGAGCAAAGGACGAAGATGACGGATCCCAAGACACGACGAAACTGTCCGTTCAAATCAGCCAAGGCAGTGGTGTTTAGGGACTCAATAAATAAACGCACCATTCTCAAACTTGACTGCAAGTAAGAGCCTTTGCGCATCACCCTGGGCTAGGAAAGGCTATCATATATATAGGACTCAAAGCACTCTTGGCATAAATAGCCTCATCTCTTCTTTCTCCAGTTCTAGCAGCGGGTGTCCTAGGATCCGATCCAGAAGCGCCTAATTGGGGTGGGGTTCAAGCTTAAGGTGTCAAGTAGACTGGGGTAGTTCTGGAGAGAACTCTACGGTATAGCCACGTATGGATAGCACCGCAGGCGTCAAGAGACTATTCGTCGAAGGAAAAGTAGATGAAGCTATGCCCGAAGAGAGCTTGTGGGTACTTCTGAGTTTTGTAATTCAGAAGCCGCGTTGCTGCAACAAGCCAAGCTTGATGTTGTCTATCTACTCTTTGATCACTAATAAAGGAAACCAATCAGATGAGCTCTTTCGTTCGGCCATCGTGTCTAGAAATCCAAGCAGTGAAGTTATATGAGGCCATTTTTACATAAATAATCATGATGACGGCAAGGTGAAGTCGTAAAATCAATTCTCGAATAGCTGGGAGATTCCGATAAACTTCAGTTTCATAATCGTCTTATTTTAGCGAAAAGGGATACGTACTTTGACTCGGGCTGAGTTCTGACACGAGTAACTCGAGTCATCGATGATTTCTCTACAGATATTGTGTCATTTTGATGATTACATCGTTAGGAACTGGTTGGTATTCATAAGTACACTCAAACAGAATACGTATTACTCCAAAAGTTTGCCATCTGTATATAAGTACTATTGACAAATTATTGCAAAGGTACTTAGCTAAGTGTCCGCTCTCTCTCGTGGAGATTGCAACGAATGGGTCATGGGGAGGGTTGTGGCGCAGCATAGCCGACAAATTTTGATTGTCAATCAGAAGGTGCTGAGTAAGAGTCAAGATTTCGGGGGCCCGACCGGGGAGCTCGGCATTAAATGAGTGATTTTTTGGAGACTGACCTTAGTCATGCGCGGATTTTTGGATAGTGAGCTATTTATTGGATCATTCCAGAGGTAAATATCTATAAATAGACTCAAAGATTATAAAAGGGAGCTGAGTTGGCGAGAATTAGGACATCACCCATCAATAGCTACTACCGCCTTTCGAAAGCTACCGTTTGTTTCAAGTTGACCACACAATGTTTACTGTAAGTTCTTTTCCTGTCAATGCTGAGCTCTTGTTCTAACGAATTCTATCAGGCCAGCTCAGCTCCCATTTACCAAGCTAACTGCGGTGTCTCGTCCTGCAACTGTGGCGCTGGGTGTGTTGGTTCAATTTAATGACTCTTGAAAATGACTCACTGTTAAGCCTTCGTTAGCTGCACTTGCAAGCCCGATGAATGCAAATGCTGAATAGAGCCCACATTTGAATTTCAGCAGCTGGACTTTGAATAGTTCTCACAACATGTCTACACTCCAGTCACATCAGTCATGATATGCCATTTATAACTTTTCTTGCCTGAAGTGTGAGTGTCCGTATAGATAAGAGAATTGGTTCGAATTAGGTTTGCGCAGCGGAAAAACAACCACATAAGTAAAGATCATAACTGTCGATACAAACAACACCCCTGAATCTCATAACTCTAGAATATAGTACTAGTAGACATAAAATCCAATTCTTCGCCGTAGACGTTGTAACCCCCGAATATGTCGTAGCCCCCCATCTCATCATATCCATACTCCGACTCCTCGACTTCTGAAAAACCCTGCTCGATCTCATCCCAGTCGAGGGTCGGAACGAAATCCCTCAGAGCATCAACACTCACCTCACGCAAATGACTGCATTCTCGCAAGCACAACTCGTGAATTTCTGACTTACGTTCCGATCTTTCAATCAAGCAGTTTTGGAGATCAAAGACAGTCACGTTGGTAGACTTTTTGCCGTCCACGAAGCTCACTCCTTCCATTGTCAACGATCTGAGTTGAGGGAAGTAGACGGACGGGACCGCCGAACGCCTTCGACATGTTCCAGGTCGCCCGGCTCCTAACACTCCTTCTGAGGGACTTGTTAAAGCCTCGTTCGGTACTTCTTCGCGAAGCGCTACGACTAGGGTATGAGCAGAGTGCCCAGCGACATACACACTTTGAAGCTTGGGTAAAAGCCCAAAAGTAGTCATTGACATCTCTGGAGAGATGTTATCGACGTACTTCATGCGGAGAGAACGAAGGCGGGCAACGGGAATAACTTTACATATGGATGCTGTGATGCTGTCAACTGTTGTTCGAGAAGAGTGGTGCCAGGAGAAATGAAGCTGAATATCAGAAGCGTCGATTCGTGGAACTACCCCATGTGTGGCGAGGGCGTTGCTCCACCCTTGTACCACAAGGCTGATAGGACCTTCATGTCGGACATCAAGAACCCGGATAGTTTTTCTTCTGGAGGGCCATCCTTCTCCTGATGATACGTAGTACCTCTAGGGTTAGATATAACCCTCATAACACCTGAGAAATCGCCCCCTGTGGTTTCTGTACCACTACAGCTCAGATGGACACGAGCACTAGCGGGTATGGTGATAAAGTTAACAAGGCTGACACATTCAGGAACAGTAGAAGTGACGCTGAGAAGGGCGAGTCGCGCCAAATCAACGATGCGCTTACGAGAGGATCTATTTGGGGGTTGCGGTAGAGCATCTTGGACATCGAAAACCTCCAGAGCTGGCATGCGCTCAAGGGCATCCAGCAGCTGATCCATCGCTGGCCGTGCAGAAGCGGCTACATCATGAATAGTCAGGTGGGTGAGACCTTTGAGCAATCGAGAATCCCAGTCGATATTGACCCTGTGCAACTCCAACCTTCTTAGATAAGGTGTTTCCGCCGTGAGGACGGTATTTGCAAGAGTAAAACCTTCATCCGTGCCGAAACAAGTGGCACGGGGAACAGAGAGGGAAAGAGAACGAATCATGGGAACCTCGAAGGAAGGCTTACATGTCAACAGTCGCTCGATGGTGGCACTACTCGCACGGAGCTGTAAGTCATAGATACGAGGTGCATGAAGCAATGCAAGCCGGACTGCTTCGGACATTCTGGGAATGAAGCACGATAGATCTGCTTTGACGATGAGAATGGCCATTTTCGAGCGCTTCAGCATCTCTTCCGACCATCTGGGACGGGTAAAGACAAGATTTCCCCAAAGGCTCGGACAGTCAAGTGCAACAGTCCTCCAGTGACGTGAGACGTGGGTCATTCTATTCCACTCAAGTGGATTTGTGCTTTCCAGACACTCCGCAATACGGTAGGTGAATATTTTGGATAGCACTTCAGGAGGAAGCCGGGATATAGGCGCGAAAAGATTTCTGCGAGACAATGCTCTGATAGAACCTTCAAGCCTCTGAAGCTCTTGGTCAATAAGCTTCAATAAGACAGCGAGTTTTGTCTGATGATGGATCGTTCAGTGCAACAGCATCAATGGTGGCGTTAGTTTCACAAGTCGTAAAGGTCGTCACTGAGTTCGAATGATTGTGAGTGATTGACACAAGGACACGATTTCGGACACTTACCAGGCATAGAAGAATTGGAAGGGAGGATGGATGGAGAACTTAGACCAGCTAGAGTTCCTGACATGAAAAAGAAGAGGAACTGTTTATGTAGAAATGTGGAAATGGTGGTCGTGCCAGTGGTCAAGTCGTGGGAGTTACTCGGCAATGTGCATGTAGGCGCCAATGGATCGGTCCGGTCATCACTGGTCGTCTCGAACCAGCATGTCCTTCGAGCTTTATCACGTCAAGCAGCAGTTTGTCCTAGGTATTTATCTGCGAAAGCGCACATTTAAATCTCCTCTGACCCCATTTGTTCAGGTGCATACAAAACTCTCATCAATTTGTCCCCTCCCGATCCCAATTCACCGACATATATACCTACTCTACTCTACCAAGCCCGTGCGCATATCGCGCTCAATGACCCTGAATCAGCGTTGAAGCTACTTCCTACCGACTCGGATAACGTCGCGGTCAAAGCCGCAGTTTCACTCGCGAGATACGTGTCAGCATCTCACAGCGCAAAGAAAGAATCTATAGATGCATCATTGGAGGAATTACGCGACTTGGCTGTAGAAATAGAGGGAGAGGATGGCGAAGTTGATGAAAACGAGAGGGCTCTCGTGCGTGTCCTTGCAGGGACTGCATTTGCACGAGCGGGCGAGGTCGAGGAGGCTCTAGAAACCCTCGGAGTCGATACGGAGGATCTGGAAGCGTAAGAATTGTAAATTATTCCACTTGCCTTCGAACTAACGCACTTACCCTCAGCGTTTCCGTAATTGTACAGATATATCTTTCTATCAATCGACCTGATCTCGCCAAGAAACAGTTCGAGCGATCGAAACGCTGGGCGGAAGACGATTTACTTTTGCAGCTCATTGAATCAACTATTGGCTTGGTAACTGGAAGGGATGGTTATTCGAACGCCAGCTCTTTTTACACAGAACAGCTTGGGAATCCTTCCCTATCGTCGCCCCACCTTCTCACGGCTCGTGGAGTGACGCGCATCCTAAGGAATGAAATTCAAGAGGCAAAATCTGATCTTGACGAGTCTCTGGAGCAACAAAAGGGTGACTCGGAGGCTACAGCGGCTCTTGTTGTCGCTGGTGGATTAGGTGTTCTGAAGAAGGCTGAGACGGAAGAACTTTGGACGTAAGCATCGAGCAGTTGATCATATGACTTTGAAGCTCATTTCTACTCTCTAGTCGATTCGTTGCTGACCACCCGCGCCATCCACTTGTATCGGATGTCCTCCAAAAGGAAGCACTTTTCGACGAGTTTGCAGCCAAATTTACAGTACCACCTTTAGCCGCCTAATGATGTATCTATACCACTTTACCGGAGCCTACCTACCTCTTGTATGTGCCGTCCAGTTTAAGATTGCCTCCACCCACATGTATTTCGACGCCCCTAGTCCAGCTCTATCCGCTGATAGATATTTGATCTCGACCCCATGTGCAGTTCATACGTTCAATCTTCAACTGAAACTACTGCATAACATAACGTTGGACCACATTCTGAATGAAGTGGTTTCGAATCGTTTCAAGTTTAAAGTTTCAGCTCTGCTGGAAATAGAATGTGCCCAGTATTGAGTGTCGGGGGTCTTTCCGGCGGTGGAAATTCGATTGGAACTACTAGAACTTACTTATCCATATCTTCCCTAGTGCCTGCAAAATCCAATCCTTAACGCCGTGATCAACGTAACGTTGCATTCCAATCCGAGTCACTGCGATTGTGACGATTTTCCCATGGGTTTAGGGCGGCATCGAAAGGAGACTACTCATACTCAATATGGCTTCAAGGTCTTCCCGGTGGCTCGGAGTACCCTAGTCAGGCGCCCTTCCGCTCTGATAACTGCACACATACGAAGAAAGTTGAACGCTGAACTACTCCGACTCGATGTGCCCAGAAATACTTTTTAGAGGGTCGTTTTAAATTTTGACAACCTAGGATGCTCATCATGGTTCATTACATCCATAAAGAACAATTTGACACCGTAAATTTCTTCTTCGGTTCGGTTCGCAATGAATCCGGTGTTCTTCTACTCAATCCTTGTCAAACGATCGGGGTGAATGTTCGGCTTCGCCGCAGAATCTGAGTGTGTACCTATAAAGACTAACTTCTTTGTGCCATTTTGTCCTTCTTGGTACTTTTTCACTTCTCATATCATGGCCTCTAAATTGTCGTCCATATTTCGCAAGGACTCAAAGTCGGTGTGTACTAGTTTTTATTCACTACGTTATTCCGTAACTAAACACTGCAGGCTAATGGGACCGCACATGGAGATACGAAGGAAAAGATTTCTGGAGGTGGAGCCCAGGCCATCAGGGACTTTCGTGAGCAGGTGAGAGAATCGTCGTCGCCAACCTGATGCCACTCATTCTGACATGACCATAACACTCTGAAAGGTCAAGAGGGGTAATCCCCTGAGCCTGAGTATGGATATGTCCACGCTGGTAGGAGCAACCTTTGGACCCAGTGTTTAGTTGCTCTCTTGACACGTCTTTAAAGGCATCCGTCGTCGACTTTATTCGTAACAAAGAGGCGATTGATGACAGGAAGTTCTTCGTATGTATCATCGACTGATCATTTCATTTTTCTATTGACAGGCGTTTTCCATAGCTCGAGCATGGTTTAACATTCATTTCACGTCTGGAACCAGGCAAGTTCCAAACGGCCGTCCAGAACAAGATTGTTGAGCTCTGTACGTTCTAATCGGACATCTTTCGCCTTACGATTGACTGGACATAGTGTACAATGATTTGGGGCATCCACCTGCAACGAGCATCTCAAACAGATTTGCTTGGCGCACCGCTGATGGATCCTACAATAATCCTGACCTTCCTGACATGGGCAAGGTAACTTGCACGCAATTTCCAAGATAGAACTAGCGCTTATCACGTTGCAACTTTGAAGGCCGGTACACCCTATGCTCGATCGGTTCAACAATCCCATCCATTGCCCAGGAACAAGCTTCCTGACGCGGGATTGGTTTTTGATACGTGCGTTTTCATTTAATCTGTCTCGTTGAGCCATTTACTAAAGCACTACACCTTCGAAATAGTCTCCTCAGGCGTGAAGGAGTAAGTGTCACGTTCTGATATTTGTTCAGATATTGATCGCATGCGTAGTTTGTGAAACATCCTGCGGGCCTCTCATCTCTCATGTTCTCTTTTGCTGCCCTCGTTATTCACACGTACGTTTTGTTGTTATGGATGTTTTGGTCTTTGTTCTGAATTTACATGGCCTCAGTGTGTTCCGTACCTCGCATCGCGATTGGACCATTAACGAAACATCTTCATATGTCGATCTTTCCCCTTTGTACGGCCACAATCAAGCAGCACAAGACAGGATTCGTGTCAGAAACGGATATGGAGTGCTCAAGCCAGACGTGTTTGCCGAGGATAGGTTGCTACTTCTGCCGCCCGCTGTCTGCACGCTTCTTGTGTTATTCAGCCGTAATCATAACGTACGTCATACTCCATTTTTTCCCAACCGCTGTGCTCATCTTCGGTCCTAGTATATTGCCAAAAAGCTCTATGAGATCAATGAACGTGGAACTTTTGTCGACCCAACGATGCTCAAGACTGACAATCCGGAAGATAAGAAAAAGTTACTTGAACAAGAAGAAGAGTTATTCCAGACTGCACGTTTGGTCAACTGTGGTTGGTTCGGTTCAAGTCAGTCTTCTCTTATCGTGTCCTTCTTTCTTCATGATCTGAGCTGTTTTCCTAGTCGTATTCTCTGACTATTTCTCCTGCATCCTGGGTTTGATCAGGGATGGCAGTAACTGGAGTTTGGACCCTTTTGGTGTAAGATTCCTCCTGGATAATTTATGACTTGTTAAGTTTTTTTCTAGGAAATTCGCAATGAGGACCATTCCGTCTTTGAGCGTGGCAAAGGCAACGTCTGCAGTGTTGAGGTAGGTATGATCAATACATGTCAGAGCCTGCACCGACACTTGTGTTTTGCACAGTTCAACTGTTTGTATCGTTGGCACGCGACCACCAGTATGGAGGATGAGAAGTGGGTTAGCAAGGTCTTCGATCAGATCTTTGAAGGAAAAAGCTCTGAGACGGTGACGGTTGAGGACTTCAAACACGCCGCATACAAGATCGCAGCGACACAACCTGACATCACAGACTGGACTTTCGGAGGGTAGGTTCGCGTTTTGCCTGATCGTATCCCAACACTTATCGAGCCATGTGTAGGCTTAAACGCCAGGCAGATCATACATTTAATGATGATGATCTTGCTAATGTCCTTCATAATGCGTAAGTTTATGCTGGTCTAGTTCAACGTAAGTGACAACTGACGTGCGAGACACTTCAGGACTGAACATCCAGCGGCAGCGTTCCGTGCCCGGGGAACACCAGGTAAATTAGACCAACTCTGGATTTTCTATTTCTCAATCACGCCCACTATAATAGCATCTATGCGCCTTCATGAGATCATGGGAATCGAGGAGAACAGGCGTTGGGGGGTTTGTTCCCTCAACGACTTCAGAAAGGTGCGACTCTTTGTGAAAGTAATACTTGTTGCTCCATGGAATGCTGACAACCGTGCCTTCCAGTACCTTGGTTTGAAACGTAAGAATCTGCTGCACAATTCTGGATGGACTTGTAATATTTACTTGGCTAACAGCATACAAGACCTTCTTGGAGTGGAACTCCAATAAGGAGATAGCCGATGCTGCCGAGAAACTTTACGGCGATATCGAGAATCTCGAGCTCTACGTTGGACTTCAAGCAGAGGAGGCCAAGCCTCTTATGGAAGGCGCAGGTCTCTGTCCTGGTATGTTCTATTTCAGCCCTTCGAGATACGAATTGAGAGATATGAATTATTCATTCACTTCCAGGTTACACTATTAGTCGCGCTATCCTTAGTGATGCTATTGCTCTCACTCGTGGTGATAGGCACTTTACACATGATTACACTCCATACAACTTGACTGCATGGGGTTTTGCTGATTGTCAAAGGGACCCCAATGCATTTGGGTTTGGAAGTACTCTTGGGCGTCTGCTTCTGAGAACTCTACCCAACAATTTCACTGAGAATAGTATTTACACCTTCTTCCCGTTGATGACCCCAGAATCAATGGAGACACATCTGACGAAGTTGAAGGTTTTGGATCAGTATGACCTCTCGCGACCGAAGAAGCGGAACCCTGTCCAGGTCGTTGGCTCGTATCCTCAGGTTGGGGATATTGCCAACAATCATGGCGTGTTCAGTCCTCCTTACGCTGCGAGAGCTGCCAGAGTTCTCAGTGGTAAAGGGTCGGTTTCCTCTCAGCTTCATTGACGGAAGACTGACTGGCACGTAGGTTCTATACTGTCGACGGCCCCGAGGCACAAGAGAAAGTGTACAAGGCCTTGGCTGACTCCCCCGGGTCCATTGACAAGATTGGCCACTTCTTCTACGACATCACTCGTAAACTTATCGATTCACATTCGTACAAATTGGTAGGGAAGAACACCTACGGTGTCGATGTCGTCCGCGATGTTCTTAGATACGTACCTGTTTACTGGGCGGCCTCTGAGATTGTACGTGATGATTGACCCTGATGCCACCGTGGTTCTTACAATGTGTGAAGGGTGGTTTCAGCTTGAAGACCAAGGAAAGCTCAGAGGGTCACTACACTCCTCAAGAATTGTACCAGATCCTTGGAGATATCTATTCGTGCGTGCTCTTGATGCTCAACAAAGATATGCGGAATTAACCCGTCATGAAGCTTCATATTCTTAGAGGTCGAGGCATCACAACTTATGGTGTTGGGAGCGAAAGTTACGACTGATATAAAACATCTACTTGCTCTCATTAAGGGCAATTTGGGACTGGGAATCATCAACAAGGCACCTGACTTTTTCTTTGCATCTTGAAAAGTCTCTGACTGCCTGTTAGAACTCCGTCATTGGGCTCTTCCATAAGCAGAAAAAAACAGAACATAACGAAATCATCAGACGACTTCATGCTCTTGGTGGTTCAACTGACGAACTCGCCAATACTATTCTGGCTCTCCTCGTGGGCTCAACAGTTGAATTGTCCCTTGGTACGGAGATTTTTCCCACTATTTCTTGTGTCATTCACATGTGTTTCAGCGCTAACCAATGTGTTGAACCTCTATCTCGGTTCGGGGCATGAGTCGACGGTACTCAGCGTGGCGAAATCCAATGATGCCAAGACATCATTGAATGGCTTCATCTATGAGGCATTGAGTAAGCTGCAAACTGTATAACTATCAAACCAGAATCGTAGGAGACTGTTTTCCCTTCTGCCAATGTTGTCGACCCCACTCGTGTGGGTAAGAATGTTATCTGGGGTGATGGTGCCTTCAGCCACCTTGGAGAACCATTGACAGTTAAGGTGCGTTTTATCACCTCCTTAG
The DNA here is from genome assembly GCA_017657375.1 of Termitomyces sp. T27. NCBI lineage: Eukaryota > Fungi > Basidiomycota > Agaricomycetes > Agaricales > Lyophyllaceae > Termitomyces > Termitomyces sp. T27. The sequence continues at coordinate 11,269 of JAGGAW010000016.1, read as the reverse complement.
CCGGAACCTGGTTCTCATTCTTTTTTAGGTCTTGTCTGAGGTCCTTCGTGCCATCTTTTCTTATGACAACGTTCGTCGTGCGCCTGGCCAGTCGGGTACTCTTGCAAGGTACAGTACAACTCTGTCGTCCTAGTTGTGTACTACTTAGTCTGACATGTTCCCAAGATTCAAGGAGCATTCCCGCCCAGAGCTTGCGTATTCGTATATTGATAACGCCTCGTTCTCGTCTCCTTGGCCCACATCTTTGTCAATTCTGGTAGGTTCTCTCTTAAATAGGTTCACATGAGATGCTCAGGCTGATCATATATGAATAGTTCGACCGGAATTAGTTATTTAGCTTAGTTATTTGGATACTATCATGTTCTTATTTAATGGACATTTTCGTTATTTTACCGTTCTTATCTCTGCTTGTGTTTTCTTCAGCATTAGCATTCTTACAAGCAGATAATCATAATATCAGAAAATAAGTTATTGACTACAGAGCTAACGTGGTTAGTGTCAATTATTCAATTAGTTGTACAGATGAGTCCGTCCATCGAGTGTTTTGTGTTTTGAAGGGTTCCAAGTAGGTATAAAAGCGAAAGGTATATAACAGGCGACTCGGTATAATATGTTATAGAACGAAGAGACGAAAAAAGTGTATCGTATGTACGAAAAGGGAATTGATTGGTATGCTGAAATAAATCTTGTATCCTTCAATCGCTCCACCCATCCTGTCTTGTGGCATCTACATTGCGTATGATACCGAGGTCGAGACTGTCCATATCGCCAAGATGCAATTCATGCTCAGGGCGGAGGAAGAGACTCGCAGGGCTTCCTGTGGTCATCGAAAAATTAGCTGTAGTCGGTGATATACTAACCGCCGACGTTAGTGAGGTATTACGAGTGATGGTATCATCATAAAGAGCGCGTGGTGTTGATACCGACGGTGAAAATTGTGAGTGATCAAAACTGCCGTTGAGTGATCCTGTGTCTTGGTCATAGTCGTGGTCATGTAACAACATTGTCATATTGGCCGGTGGCACAGGGAATATTGATGAACCATTGCTGAGGCGTCGTTTGTGCTTAGGCGCAACGGGCGTCGAAGAAAATACAGCAGATCCAGCCTGCTCTACGAGAGAATTGGCATGATGGTGCTCTCCGCTGGGTATTCTACCGTTTCGGTCCTGGGGCTGACGAAAATCGAATGTCATATCGAGTTCATCATTGACGGCATTTAAGCATTTGTTGTCGTTGTCATCGTCATCCTGTTTGATGTGAAGAGGCGCAGTGAGTCCACTCTTCCCAGTGATGGCCCCAAACCTGCTGTTCGTGCTCGGAGTTGATTTGAGCATTTGCATTTGGACTCTAAGATCCCCTGTCTCCTTTGTTAATTCGCCCACTACCCGTCTGAGGGCATTGATCTCGGCTTCGGCTTGTTCCAGTCGATCCCTTAGCTCTCCGTTCTCTTCCCGTAATAACTTCGTGGTCCGTTGCGAATCCGAAAGCGCTCCAAGAAGTGCTTCAGTCTCACTCGCGTGCTTATCCTTCAACTCCCGGATTTCCTCCCTTTCTCGGTCCCGCCCCAGGAATGCAAATGAAGATCCAGAGACAGAAGTTGGTGCTGTCGACGGTGATCGAGGCGTATCCCTACTACCACTTGATGCAGTGAAGGTCGGACTCTCCATGAGTCCGTGGGTCCCACTAATACTTCCCTTACGACTTGTACTGCTGCCACCAGCTTCTGAAGATGCTAAACGTGATGGCGCACGAGAATTATACTCAGAAGTGCTTCGCATCGAGGCAAATCTCCCATGAGTAGGTCCTGCATTAAAATTTAAGTTTCCGGGGTCATTCCCGTCCGAGTGCAGCTGTTGGTCCCGCTGTAAATCTAGCAACCCTGCAGCTTTGAATGCCTTTACTGTTCGTGGGCCTAGCCACTCCGTCACCGGTGCACTTCCATTCGTCGCGCTCTCACCACCCCACCGTCGACCCGTCCGCATTGACTGACTACTGCTGGGGCGGCGTTCCCCGAACTCGGTGGCTCTATCAACGCCGTCCTTACGATCGGCCTCACCGATGGTTCCACGAGGCTTTGACCCTCCAAGCGTGTGTCGCCCTGCTAGACGGTCTTGCACACTCAAGCTGCGTTTACGCGCCCGTTCTAGAACCGCAGACGCGGTCCTGGCGTTCTCGGTATCCGTGGTTGTCTCTCGAAGAGTATCTAGAGACGGCCGTGTAGAGCTTGTGTGATGGGCGTCAGAGGAGAGAGATGGCCGTGGTCGGTCAAAACTTCCACTTTCGCGGGAGGTAGAATCGAAAGAAGGCCGGGAACCAAACCTAGCAGTGGACGAAGGAGTGAAGGCTCGGATAACATCAGGAATATCAGCTTCCGGTGAGGAAGCTATACGTTGGGGGCGAGGCATTCGCTTGAAAGGGGTTTTGAACCGAGAAGTTGTGGAACTGGATGCAGTTTGTGATGACGATAGTGATAGAACAGAGCCTTGAGCTTTAGTGGTGGAGGAACGTGGGGAAAAGAGGGATGTCATAGATGCTGTAGATGGTGATAGGGGTGAGGACATGGCTTTCGGTGGAGTAAACGCGGTAGCCGGAGATGAAGAGGCAGACGGCAGTGAGAAAACAGCGAGAGGGGAGTGCGGATTTGTCTTGCATGCATCGCGAAACGTTGAATCGGAGGCACTCGAACCAGGTACGACGGTAGAGGGAGCAGGAGAGTGTGGAGAATGGGGAGAAGGTGATATGGGAGGACGCAAACGGGGCAGAGACGATTGTTGCCGCGGAAGCCGTGAATGCAAAGGATCCAGTAATAAGTTGGAATCTCCGGAGATGATGGGCGAAGGTGCAAGCACGAATTGGGGAGAGCCACTTGAGAAGTCATTCACTGGTCGGCCGAACAACCTTTGAGGACTGTTGATAGTGAGATTTTTGACATTAGCATTCGTCCTTTGGGTCGGAAAACGATGCGGGCTCAGAATAGCGGCGAGGTCTGGGTCAAGCGCGTTCAGGTTGAGAGAGTCTGAATTCTCCCCGTCATCATCAATGATAATTGCTTTGTCGGCCGCGCTCCACTCCTGAGGCTTGGTAGAAGTTTCCGATCGCATTGCACCCAAGACTTGGTCCTCTAGATGCGTAGTAGAAAGGTCCAGCACGGAATTATCTGTATACATATCATGAGATTGTTCAAGAGCAGGAGCAGGATCAGGCATGTCCGGAGAAGGTGCTCGAGATGGGTCCTTGGAAGAAGGGATGTGCTTTGATATTCCCGACGAATCGGCTTCTAGGATAGTTGACAGTTCAGCAGAAATAGGGGGACCTGGTGACGGTGTGCGGAGAATGGGCACCACACACGCTAAGAAAAGTCGTGAAAAAAAGTTCTAAAAATGTCAGAAGGAATGAACGCACTGGAGAAGACAAATGTATCGTCATCGTCTTGAAAAGGGTTTGACGATCCCTCCTGTATCCCGTCTATAGATTCTAGCTTCGAACACGAAACAGACCTGCGAACAGCACTTCCTTGCAACTCATCCCTTGCCACTCGGTCAATCGAGATGACCGGCGGTAGTTCAACGTCTAGGGAGGCTTTGCCTTCCTTCTGCATCGACCGTCGCACCGAACCAAAGGAATAAAATGGGGTTTTCGAGGCATTTGGAGTGGAAGGTACGGCAGGCGACGCGGGAGTCACATGCTTGCTGGGCCCGAAAGGAAGCAAAGACCTCAGCGTTCGAAACGCGGGAATTCCGGTTGAGGTTGTTGCATTGGGCCTGGGAGGGGTTTTGATGGGTAAAGAGGGCGTAGATGGGGCACCAGGGGTGGTTCCGGTGGATGCACGACGTGCAGATGGGAGAGCAGAAGGGAAGGCACGTTTTGGGCGGTTTGGGGTGCTTGTGAGCGACTGCATGATTGCTCCACGTCGCGACTAGTATCGAACCAGCAATAATGGCGACGACGCGAAGTACTTGGAAGGCTGGAAGAATGAACCAAGAGCTGAATCGAAGCGCTACCAATGCAGGGAGTATTCCCAGTAAATGGTGGTCAAGCCATATAAGAAGACGTTTTGAATATTTGCTGTCGAACCAGGACCCTGACGTGAATCCCGTAATGGACAAACAGTGAAATACGGAATACTAGTCCGGAAGTCCGGAATGGTCATAGAGTCATGATACACTCTATATGTACATGAAAGAAGAAACTATCAATCTTAGTGCCTTACATCTCTAGCTATCTGTTTGAGTAGCTCCTCGATCCTCTCCTGCCTCTTCTCCATCTCCTCCAGTCGTCGTTCCAATACTACGCCGCCACCCAAATCTGCCCTACTCTCCACTAATGCCTCCGTCACAGCCTCAGGACTGACTGGAGACCCTAGTTCTCCGACAGCTTCAGGACTATCCGACAAAGGCATCCGATTAGGTGGGGAAGAGGTCTTTGGAAATGTGGAAAATTTCCTCAGCTTTACTTGCTGGCGATGAGGTGGACTCGGTGCCTGTTGACCCCGCAACGATACCATCGAAATCCGCCGACGACTTGCAGGACCATAGCTCACGGTTGAGGGTGCTGGGATAAGTGGTGTTGAAGATGATGATGTCTCAGCTTTGTCTGCTCCGAGTCTGTCCGATTCTTCGGGGATGGGTCGGTTCACGACCACCAATGGGTTGAATACCTGGGCTAAGGGACTAACGAAATTCTGAGCACCATCAGTACCTCGTGGCATCAATGAGTTCGATCGTAAACGAGACATGGTAACCTGTGGACTCTGCGTCGCTTGGGTTTGCTGTGTTGGTCCTAACGACATCCGACGGAAGCCCTCACTATGCTGATAGCTCATTGCGTCGCTAGTGTCCAGTGCGCTCTCGAACTCCTCCTCAATTTCAAAGATCTTTGAAAATGTCAGATGCGCTCCGATTGTATATGGTTGAATGACTTACTGCATTGATGTCTGCGTCTGAGCCGACCAGTCCTTCGAAAAAAGCTGATTATACATAAATGGCAATGAAGTGACAAAGGTTTCCATTCACTCACTCATCCTTTTTAGCTGGCGGGGCAGTGCGTCAAGAATCTTCTCTGCGATGGCGGTGATAGTTTCATAGAAATTGCTTGTCCCATTTCTCTTTGACTGTCGTTCATAAATGGCTATCACTAATAAAATAGGAAAATTTGTGATTCTGCGAACAAATGAAAATCGACATAACAAAGGATAGAAATCGGCGGACCTTATCATCAATACGTTGGCCTCGAAGACGAGTCAGTAATTATAGAAGTTTCTGTCCCAGGGTATCTAATTACCTTGTGGAACCAACGAGGGGTCAGAAGGTAGCTTGCTGGAAGCATTATGCAGACCGCGAACAGATTGATAGGCGGTTGATAGGAGAACAGAAAGTCGGCTTTGACTCTAAAGGCAAATGTCACCCCAAACCACGCAAAAATGCCAGTCAAGTATTCGTACCCTTCTATAGTGGACACGGCCTTACGGAACATCGCCTAAGGCCAATAATCAGCACCTTCAGTATTGTTGGGCGAAAGAATGATATACCTCTGCAGCAGCGTCTTCGTTGATTGTGGCAAACGTATTCGACAATATCTGGTCACAGTAATGTTAGGCCGAATGAAGCATGAGTTTCATGGCAAACGCACCGATACCAAAACTATAGGTGAAATGACATCAGTAAGTCCGCTGAGAAGTATGGAATGAAGACAAACCAGTCAAGAGGAGCGTGTTGCTTAGGCAAGCGTATGTGACCAGTAGAATAGGTCCAAAAAATGAGTGGAAGTCCCCTATATCTGGTATCAGACTACGTCTCGACGAGGGAAGGAGAACTTACTGGCATGATTAAAACCGCTCGAATCAAGGCCAAACCATAAATCGAGCATCCATAAGGCAATAAGCCTATATAATGTTTAGAAACAGTCCACATACAAAATCAAATTGCAACCGAACCCTGGAGAATGCGGTTCCCTAGATGTGGGATTTTTCATGAGAAACTATCTGCAGAGTGATATGATGAACGTACTCTGGTGGTATGTTGTTTCGGCCCAGCCTTGAAATGGTCAATTGAGACGTTGAGCACAGAAAACCAGGTGACATACGTCCACAGGGCATACAAAAAACCACCAAAACAGAACACAGCGATGAGCATTAATAAAGTAAACTGCGCCATCATCGCGCGAAGAGAAAGCACCATCAGGTTGTCTTTAAGAGTGACAAATGCCAACCTGTACAGATAACCGTTACCGTTAGAAAGGTAACTGAGAAATAAAAAAGGCTCACCGAGGGAAAAGAAGACACGCAATAACAGAAAGACAGTCCATTCCTAATGCACGGGCCCATAAACCTGTTCAGAATTCAGTCGAGCGAAGAAAACCAGGACACGAGAGTGACACACAGTCGTAAGTAAATCCGTATAATCGTAAAGTTCCATAGATTGCGAAGATAGTGACTAATTAATCGAAGATTAGTACGATCCAGCAAGTTACTTGACAGAAGACAAACCAAATGCTATATCAAATCCGTTCTAGGCATTTGTGAGTGCTGTGTAATGTATTGTCCAAAGGATGTACGAACCCATGTGCCTTTGAAATAAACTGATAGAAGCGTGAGCACATTTACACACAGCTTAGAGAGTAAAGATACTCACCTTTAATACCATGTTCCTGCATAGCTGCGACCTTCTCAAGGGTAAATCCCAACGAGTAGATCATGAATATAATTTCAGGTACACCGAGTATGTCGCGCTCGCTGACTTCTATAGCAATAATGAAGAGTGTGAAGAGAATTACGAAACTGACAGCCATTGTTAAGCTGCATGCATAGGATATTCGATTGAACACATACTTGAAATATTCCAGCACTGAGCGAATTGCCGGAACTTTGAGCCTGATAAGAATATGAGTGAATTTGGCCATACGGTGTACAACAATAGGATCAAACCGATAGTGGTCAAGAAGAGGAGCTCGATGAGGATCATAAAAGTGGATGGGTGTCCTCTTGTATGTCTAATGACCGAGTCAAGATGCTGATCAAGGCTAGATAACGGTATTCGTACGTCGGAAAGGATGGAATGGCTGCTTTCCGCTTGATAGACACATTTGCCCCTGTATCATCTTATCAAAGAGGGCTGAGATGCAGCAGAAACGAGAAACCTACGTCCAGATAGCATTGATGACCTTTTGACACGAAGAGCTCTTAATGAAACGTTTAGATTTGCTCAGTATAGCCATTTCAATCGCGTTTCCCACTCGATCCTCCAAGTCATCATCTCTCTCCTCCCGAGCCTGCTCAAGGACCTGAGGATCTGCGCCATTGTAAACAGGCCATGTCGTCGTGAGTGCTCGCGTCAGCGCGAGCATGCTGTTTCCGTACATGTCCCTGTTTCCGTAGTCGCGGAATGTGCGGATGGCGAGGATTTCGCAGAGAGCGGCCCGAGACTGGGATATTGTTGCGGTGAGGATCTTGTCATCCTGGAGGAAATGAACACGGTTGATGAGAAAACAGAAGACGACGGAGTGGTTGCCGTTGCGTTGGATGGCTAGGTATTTCTCCACCAGAGGTTGAACAAGGGTGTATGTGATGTCAGGTGCCAGAAGCTAAATGGTTCTGGGTGTTAGATAGTCTCTAGGAACAAGAGCCAATTTGACTTACAGCATCGTAGGTCAAAGGAGTGTCTGGAAGGCCGGGTAAGGTAGTATTTCAAATCGACAAATATAACGTACCGATATAATACTATGGCAAGTGGAATGGAAGTAGTTAGTACCATTTCCCGACGATAAATTGCATTTTTCAAGGCGAGTAGAACGACGATATGACATCACACCGTGCGCGACGAAAACTCAAACTTAGTGAAAGCAAGAGCTCACCAGTACGTCCTAGCAAATTCGAGTGGATCAGCGAAGAATAAAAAAGATAAGCTATAAGACACACCCTTCTTATCAGGTGGATGATTGGGTAGACAGAAGTGGCCTCGACATCCTCTCTGGAGTAGCGAGAAGAATGAGCAACAGGTAGACTAGGAACCGAAGGGAAGTGAAGCATGCTTACGGCCGCAGTAAGGGCTCGTGTTCGTCTGGCTGAGATTCGGACATGAGGGCCTTTGTGGGGGTAATGTATTCGCTTGCCACCGGTCACTCCTGATGTATCACAGCCGCTCCGTCTCCTGGACCGACAACGCGTTTTTTGGCGAGAAACTTGAGCAAAGTGGACTTTGCAACAATCCTGCTTTGTCAAGGTGTATTAGGAGATCTGCTGTCCTGCATAGCCTATAGCGAATTATACTCATACTGATGTAGTTTGCAAAGTTTCCAGAGTGAAGGAGAGATTGAAACTCCGCCGTACGCGTTGTCGCGTTGACGAAGCCACCTGACCTGAGACCCGCTCAGCGCTCTGCCCGCTGTTCTCTCTACCATGCAGGCCGGTCCACGACCCCCCGGCAGCACCCAGGCCCCTATCAAAATATACAATGCTGTCTACTCCTCTGTCCAGGTGTGTGCCCCTCACCCCATTTCCTACAGCACTTAACGCGCTCGCGTCCGAGCTCTAGGTATATGAGTGCATGGTCAGAGGCATCGCCGTCATGCGGAGGCGAAATGACTCCTTCGTGAACGCGACTCAGATCCTCAAGGTGGCCGGGGTGGACAAGGGTCGCCGTACAAAGATTTTGGAGAAGGAAATATTGCCCGGGAGGCATGAGATAGTCCAAGGCGGTTACGGTAAATATCAAGGAACTTGGTACGCGTCTAAGAGCTTGCGCTTCCATCGGGTCTGACGTTGCGCGCGACGCGCAATAGGATTCCACTAGAGAAGGGCCGTGAAATCGCTGAACAGTATGGCGTCGCGCCATTGTTGTCGCCCCTCTTCGACTTTACGCCCTCGACGAGTTCCCTGTCTACTCTTCCTGTTGGTACACCCGGTGGTACAGCATCACCCCGGCCTCTTTCTGCTTCTTCCTCTTACTCAAGTATTGGTCAGACCGGCAATTACATCTCCTCAATGCCCTCCGCTCTGGCGCCCCCGCCCATTATGCCTGGCTCCGCTCTCCGCCTGCTCAATCAAGGACGTGCTCAAGGTCTATTTACACCCTCCACCTCAAATTTAAGTCCCACGTCCCGGACTGGGTATGCTTCCCCTTCATTCTCCGGGTATGGTCAAACACCACCCCCATCATCTTCTCTCAAACGAAATCGCTCAGAGGCAGATGTAGACCTCGGAAGCCGTGCTTCCAGTCATTTTACTTCTTCTTTCCAATCTTCTTCACAGCCGGCTCCACTCGATGCAGCCCCGGACATCCAAATGAGTGACCGATCAAGACCACCGTCCACCGGACCTTACGCGAATGGAGAAGAGGGCCTACCTCCAGCGAAGCGTGCACGCATCGACGCTTCGCCACATCCATCTTCCTCACAAATATCTTGGCAACTACCGCAGCGCAATCAAACACAATCTCTGTCTTCTCTACGCGACACGCGCTCCACGCCACAAATTGGTGCAAATGGTGCGTCACGACCGTCGAGTGCCCTATCCGGACAGCCAACTGCATCTCCTGACCTTGAAAATCACGTAACACGTTTCGCATCCAAGCCATTGGCACCGCGCTTAGTGGACCCCTCAGCACCTCTCAGAGATACTCGACGAGCTGCTGTTGTTGCTGCAGTCTGCCAGCGTGATGATCCCGCCCCTGTTCTCGACCTTCTACGCGAGATTACGTCCACGCAGGTACCAAGCCACAGCGCCCCTCAAAATGGAATAGAGGTCGATATAGTCATTGATGACCAAGGACACACTGCTCTTCACGTCGCTGCAAGCCTTGCACGTCAGCAAATCGTGGAAAGCCTTATAAATAACGGAGCTGACATTCATCGTGGCAACTATCTTGGTGAAACGCCACTCATCCGTGCGTGCCTTGCAACTGCCAATGCAGATCAACAAACATTCAATACTCTGGTTTCTACTCTTCATCCCTCCATTCGCACCCTTGACACATCACGCAAGTCTGTCATTCACCATGTCGTTTCTCTCGCTGGCATTAGTGGGAGGGCAGCCTCAGCGCGGTACTACTTGGAGCAAATCTTTATGTGGATTGCACATCACCAGGGGGGCGACTTCAAATCGCTTGTGGATTTACAGGATGAACACGGTGATACTGCGTTGAATATTGCTGCCCGGGTGGGGAACAGAAGCTTGGTTAGAACGTTGTTGGATGTTGGCGCCAACCGAATATTACCGAACAAGCTGGGATTGAGACCCGGTGATTTCGGGGTCGAGACAGAGGTAAGAAGGGAAGGCAGTCCTTTATCTATCCTGTTCTTAACGCTTCTGCTTCGAATAGGAGTTGAGTGGTGGCCCACGGGCCGAGGATCTTCTCGCAAATCTTCGTACAGGGCCACCGGCTCCGGTACAGAAGAGTCAGGATGTTATTGCAGGTGAGTATCTCTGTTGTAGCTCTTCAGTTAATCACTAAAATACGCGCTTTCAGACATGACAACGATGATACAGAATTTGAGCGCCGACTTCCAGAGCGAAGTAAAAACAAAACAGGATGCGCTTGATGTAACACAAGCTCACTTGCGTGCTGCAACGCGTGAACTTGCCGAACAGCGAAAGCAGGTTAGCATGTGGCAAAGTCGCTGTGGCGAGCTTGATCAAATCACTCACCGCATGCGCAACGTCGAGAAGGCCATCGTTGATGAGGATCAGTTTGATTGGACCGGTCGGACGGATTTGGATGGGAATGACGCTCGGGATACCGCGGGTCCGGCGTTCCAGTGGCGCGGCTCAAACTCGACGATGGTAGGTATAGGCGGGTCGGTGGACATCTCGTTCAACGTCGATGTGGAGCCGCCGATACCCGCCGGGGACTCTCCTGCGACCTTGATTAGGCTGAGGAGGTTGAAGATATGGCATTTGAGGATGGAGGAGCTGATGAAGGCGAGGCTGAAGACGTTGCAAGGTGCGAGTGCAGAGAAAGAATATCAGTGCAAGAAAATTGTTTCGCTTTGTACTGGTATTCCGATTGATAAAGTTGAAGGGGTCAGTTTTTCTTTCTTGTTTCCGATGTTTGCATGGATATATCGTCTGACTCTTTGTAGATGCTGGAGAACCTTGTCATTGCTGTTGAAAGTGAGGCACAGGGTGTTGACATTGGGCGCGTTTCTGGTTTTATGCAGAAGGTTTGTATTTAACACGGTGATGCAACGTTAAGCCATTCTAATAACGATTTTGCCTATAGGTTCGCGATGGGATTATCTAGGAGAAGTTTTTCTCGCATGCCTCGTAATTAATATT
>JAGGAW010000015.1:0-51385 GCA_017657375.1 Termitomyces sp. T27 | reverse complement strand
CTCGTCATCTTGAGCTGCGCTTAACTGAACGACGCGAAAGGATACATTGCCCTGATGAAATAGGACCATTCGCGACAGAGGTCGGAGTTGAACTGCTCACACCTTGAGACGTTCCTGCCGTCATTTTTGGTACGGGAGTTGTTTGGGATATCCCTCCATCAGCGCCGAAAGCAGGCGGTGGGCCTGGAATGGCAAAGGTTCCGAAATCACTGTATATGTTGGGCCAAGAAACACCATCGTAGAGCCCAGGAATGGAGACAAGATCGTTTTGCGATGGTTGGCTGGAACCCGAGCCGCTAACTTTCACTTGACTTTATGAATTCGAAGTGAGACTGATGAGGGAACTGGTCATGCGAATGTGCTCACGCGCAGCTTGGATAGAACTGTGGGGTGACAGAGTGAAGTGCTATACTACGAAATCAAAGTGTCAACAATTATAGGAAGGTCCAGCAGGGGAAAAGCTCACATCTCGTTGCGAAGAAGCTGAACAGACGATCTGTGTCTCAGACACCCTTCCTGGTCATTCAGGCAAGAGCAACTTACATATTGTCCTGGTGCAAGTTCACTTGGAACTGTCGATACCCAGGAATTATTATCTAAAAAGATTCCGCAAAACGTTGACATTAAAAGCTCGAGGTATGGGGCAAGATAATGAATGGACTTACTCGCTCTTAACTGATCTGCAGCCCAGAGACGAGTCGATGGATCGTAACCTGCGGCATCGAGTTTAAACCAGCGCGCGTTGCTTGCTAAGAATGTTGTGCAATCTCCATTACAAGACGCCATATAGGTGGAAACAGGACCCTGATGGTCTAGGAATGACCAAAGGAAGTTAATAAGCTCTATTACGGTGAAGACTTATGGAATTAGACCGACCCGCCGGCCACTATAAGATTGTTGGAATATTCAGATCAAGTATGATATTGATCTAGAAGAATACTTACATAGCTCCAGAAGAACCTCACTTGGTTTCCTGCAGTAACATCAGCAACGAGCTCCGCGCCATCGTTTCCACCATGATGACAAGGCAAGTCAGGATCGTCGGCAGTGACTAAAAGACGCATAATCAAAGTTATGTCAAGGAGCTGGAATTGGGATTGGAACATACTAAATCCGTCATTACTGATTTTCCTCACGATTCGTTTGGGAGGAGGATTGAGATATCTCGAACCAACTTGGCGTGAAATGAAACGGCGGGGATCGCAGACACAAACAACATACGAATCACTGAAGGGAAACCATCCTGGGTATTCCTGTCCATCTAGAATGACGCTATGGACATATCCATGGCTCGTTACTGTCGTAAAGGTAGTACAAAGAGACACCACGCAGAGGAGAATCAACCAAAACATTTGGATGAGGTCGTGCCCGACAGTACTAGTGGGTAGCCACACCGGTTGAGGACGCATCATATATGGTCCTCGAACACGAGGCATCGTGGTACATTCAGACTACATGAGGCAAATCTGATGGAACAAGCCAGGTATGTTCGGATTTCATACCTTGAGTATCGCGACCAGCAGGAAGAAACGTTGTGTTCTCGTTCTAGTTCAAGCATGGTAACGAGCATCTAGATCTGACATACCTTCACTATTACTTGTATACGAAATCTGAGGCAGAAGCATGGTTATGACCGATAAGTCCCCTTCGATACTTCAGCATGGCAGAACACATAGCTATGGCAAAAAAAATAACAAACAGAATCTATCTATTATCCATGACTCGGTGACCCAGCAAATCATTACGTCAGGGATCCGTTTCATCATCTGTATCCTCAGGCTTAGGCCCTCCTTCGCTCAGCCAACGAAGTTTACGCAATCTTCTGCGTTCTTCTTGAGCCTTAAGCTGGTTACGCGTCATTTTCTTCTTCTTCTTTACAACAGGTGCTGCAGGAGCGGCTTCATCGCCACTTGCAACAGGAGTAACGGCTGCCGATGTGGCAGGTGTCTGGAGTCTCGACCTAACCGGTGTATTGGTCCCGCTGCCTTTGGGAGACTTTCCGTCCAAAAACGCATCCTCAACCAAGGCAACTTTCCCTTGATGGTTCATACGTCCAGCATTGACGTTCCAAATCTCAGGGCCTGGAAGAAAATAGTTGAGTCATAGGGGTGACCGTAATCGAAGGAAGAACTGACAGAGAGCGGATACGAATTCCTCATTATGAGAAATGATGACCTATAACAGACGTTATTGAAGAAAAAAGCGCCACAATCAAAGTCATCAGTACGTACGACGGCACCTGCCCAATCCCTGATGGCAACGGCTAGGCCACCGAGGGCTTCACGGTCCAAGAAATTGCTCGGCTCATCCAAAATACAAATCTATGATTCCAATGCTTACTCTCGGATTTACTCTAAACTGGTATTTTCGTACCTGTGGATTGTTCCATAGACAAGCAGCAATGACCAGTTTGATCTTCTGACCTAGGCGATACGTCAGAATAGTAGGCCAGGATGACGAGGAAACAGTGCTTACCACCAGACAGGCCTGATATTTCATTGTATTGTGCAATATCGCCATCCAAACCAATTTGTTCTAGGTGTTTGCGAACCAGGTGAGCAGCGGTATCGCGGGCTCCAGCACCCTCTCGTGACGCTTCAAGATCATCGAATTGTTGGACTGGTTTGGCAAAGCCTTTCGCCAGGAGGTCTTCACGCGATACCCAAGTGTTGAATCTATGATCAAGACCGCGCCACTTAACCTCGTACTGTAAAGATTTTTTGAGTTTTTGCCGGCCCAAGAGCATCTATTGGTGTCTTAGTTCTGGATATGTAGCAGATCTGAGATTGAAGACGGACCTCAAGCTTGCGTTTCGATCCATCCTTGCCGACCCACTCCGTCTCAAAAATACGTTGTTCCTCGGGCGTCAAGACACGGGTAGCCTTCTCCAATAACTCACCTGCCCAAAAACTGTTGAAGAAATTGAGTGTGATAAAGAACTAAACTTACGATCGTGACCATCCTGGAATCGCCATTGGATATATCCAATAGGAGTCTTCTCCAAGTGACGTTCTTTTCAAACGGGTCAGCATAAGTGCAGATGAAGACTCAAGGACGTATCAATTGCCTATGTGATGAGTGGCGTGCTGCGAAACATAGCCCACACGAAGTGCAGGGTGTTTGTAAACAGTGCCTTCTTGAGGTATAGTTTCTCCCTTCATAGGATCTTCTGAATATATCGATAGATTAAGATGATAGTAACCATACCGTAATGAGTTTGATCAGGGTTGACTTTCCAGCGCCATTAGGGCCAATCACACCAACGCGACTGAAGAATTGAAGTCAGAACGTGGTTAAAAAGTGTGACTAAAGGATGACCTTGAAAGAGAAAGAGCACAGCTGACGTTATACAAGCTAGGTTTACTCCTTCCAGAGTATGTAAATGTACAATTGGAAAGTTTTAGGATGGCGCGCGTGGGGCTTCGAACGCCCATGAGCGAACCTGGCGGAGGGAAAGAAAACTTGACAGAAGTTGCTGCGAGAGTGTAATAGGATTTTGCCTCGGGATGTTTCGCAACAAAGGCGGATAGGTTTCCAGGGTAATATACGAGCTTAAACGGCGAATTAGCATGGTTCACGAAAAATAGAGAGGACGTGTTACCTTTTTTGATTCGTAATGAATAATATCGGTTGTAACGTTGTCCAGGAATCTGATGATAGCATTTCTGTGAGTGATTTATCTTGTACCGTATCTAGTGCGTACCCAGAATCGTGGCTAACGATAAGGCAAGTGATATTCTTTTGGGAGACGAGGTATTGTTCTAACCACTTGACCGATGCTTTGTCCAACTAGTAATAACCCGTTAGGACAAGTACCATCGTTTCTGTAGAGGAGGACCTACATGATTAGTCGGCTGAAAAGGGTGGAAATAAAATTCAAGAGCTCGTACAACTCAAATGTGGAAATTTACCTCATCGAGAAGGAGAAGATAAGCTTTGTAAAGCATAGCTCGAGCAAGCTCAAGCTTCATTTTCCAGCCACCCGACAAGCCACCAACGATTTCGGCTTGTCGTTCGTCATCGAAACCAACCTCGAGTAGCTGATCACGTATTCTGGAGCGAGGTACATCCACCAACACTGGATCTGAAGAACACAATTCGAATACCACTCAGTGAAGTAGTGCATACGCTTACCAGCAGCAATGAAATCAAGCACACTTAGGGAACCATCTTCTCCTTGCAACGAATGCTCAACCATCACGCATCGGAGTTGACTCTGGGGAGGAAAATTTTCGACCTTTCCTTCCTTGAGCTGACGCATGAGTGTCGACTTTCCGGACCCATTGGTTCCGAGGATACCATAACGACGACCACGAATGAGTCGCAGAGTGGTGTGCGAAAGAAGTAGAAGGGCTCCATAGGCTAAAGAAAAGAGCGTGTCGCACAACACTTCGCCTTCGTCCGAAGACGACGAAGAGACGGCATACTTAGCCTGTTATGAACTATAAGCTTAGTGAATCAAGACGGAATGGAGAACACTTGCCTGATCTATTGTATGATAGTGCAGACGTATAGCCTCTGCAAAAGCAGTCGCGGCATCACGGTCCATCCATATGGTCACGTACACACCCACGCAGCGCTTCCATGCTTCTGTGTCATTGAAGTTCCGTGCAGCTATGAGATCTACCACCATTGAAGCTTGAAAATCCAGAGATTTACCCAGCAATGGGGACTTTGGAAAACCGCTGAGTAGAAGATCTGATGGAAGGTGAGACACCAAGGTAGAGAGCACTGCGGCAGTCTCCCCGGCTACGTCACGATGACTGACTGGTGGGCCATTAGCTGATGCCCCTGACTTAAGAAGGGTATTCAGCGCAGTTTCTGCGAATGCGCGCACTTCAGGGAAGGCAGCCCCTGTGGCAATCTTTGTAACACCTTCAACAAGAGGGCTGAGGTAGGTTGCAGCAACTTTGGGGTCACGGACAAGCTTGACGAGGTTGTCGATGACAACGACGGTGCGACGTTGCACTTCCATGCTTCTGTCGTTGAGGGCACGGAGAAGCAGTGGAACAAGCACGGCAAGGGCGGGTGCAGTAACTTCTGCGACAAACGTAGTGGAGGAAAGAGCTTTAATGCAAGCTGGGACGGAGTCGGGATTTGACATGCATTTGACGAGGACAGGAATATGAGGTGCAAGATCAGGGTTGGCAAGGGTAGTACAGAGCTGGGTAGCACTTTTGATAGCAGCAGTTGAAACCTTGATTACAATCGAGAAATGAATATATAGAACGGCAAAGATAATAACAAACGCACCTCCTGCTTAGTATCGTGCATAGCGCTTTCCACTTTGGGAAGAAGGGAACCCAATTCCGCTGCCACGGCGTCTCTAGCAGAGACGACAAAAGTTTTGAACGCGTCGAGGACACCAACTTTGGTACGCCATTTTCCGGCCTCGAGGATAGAGACGAGTGTGCCGAATACTGCACGGGTCGACTCGGGAGGGAAGAGCTTCAGGATGGCTTTAACGGCAGCGGAGGCCGCAGTTCTAACAACGTCGCCTTTATCCATGTAAAGGTCGAAGATGATGGGCAGGGAGGGTAGTAGTAAGGGCGCAATGGGGGCACCGACAATATTCGCGAGCGAAGTGAACGCGATGGCGGCAGATTCGCGTTCATAGCCAGATTTCTTGTTAGTCGCGAAGGTGTGGAGAGTTTTCAGGATATCGTTGTCTCTATGGAATGTACATCCATCAGCTTTCAAGCAGAGGGAGGACGATAGGGCGTACTCGAGAGACTGAGGGCTTGTCTTTGCTATTTCGCGAGCAAGTCGGTCTGCAGCAGCTTTGGCATCTGGCCAATAGGACCATAAATCAGAACCCGCGAGTTAGAAGGGCCAAGACTCACCGAGTGCAGTGGGTGCAGATCGAAGGGCATCAAAGAAGGGAGCGTAATCGGTAGCTGCTGGAGCGTCAGGCATTGCAAGCGGGGACATCTAATAGTTTGAGGTTTGGGCGACAGAAAATGACAGAAAATATGGAATAGATAGTACTAGTCTAATTTGATGCGAGGGGTATTTGGAAGAATGGAAACTCTAGATGCTCCGAACACAGCGGCCACAGACGACGATAATGAAGAAAGATGGTGACACTGCTGTGGGCCAGCACAAAACTTTTTTCGCGCGATTATCTCGATCTTTACATACGATCATCATAAAATGGTGGCAGTGCGATTAGATTCATCTAAATCTGACCCTGTGTATCATCATCCGGATAGTCCACCTTATCGTACAACCTAAGGGTCTCATTCCAGTCTCGTTTGCGTCTCCTACGAATGGAAAAGTAGCGCCTGGTACTGTCCCATGAGTCACTCACTCTCCCCTTTTCCCTTCCACCCGCTTTCATAAAATAAGATTCCGGATCATGCGGAAGCCCCATGGTATGCGCCAGATTCATGACACGACTGTGCAAATCTTGCCTTTTGTCATGCATACCTCGAAGTGTGGGCTTTCCTACCCATAGTAGTCGCCACAGGGCAGTGTAGGCACGGAAAGCCGAGATTGCGTCCTCGAACCACCGCAAGGTCATCCACATAAAAGCAGGCACGAGAACAAAAGTGAAGGGGGCAATGGACCGAGTGAAAAGAACGACTGTGAACCAGACACATAAGCCGGAAAACAGGCCATATATCAGTTTGTACTGTGCTATCTCGTCCCACGTGTCAAATATCGGCCCAGTCTTCTTGAAATTGCGTACGGCATAGAAAGTAGTGGCAAAGATCGGTAGCCAGAGCAGGAGGCCTGGGAATGAAAGAGTGAACAGGGCCACCGACCACATGAATCTGATGATCATTCGCGACAATATAATGTGGCGTGGTAATGGCCGTCGTATACGGTCATCTTTGATACCCCAACGTGTGAGCTGGTCTTGATAGGCCTATCCATTTACATCAATAACTGGGAATGCAGAAGACCAATATGCTCCTGACCTTGAGATCGTTGCGCAATCGTTTCAATTCGTCTATATTTTCGTGTATATTTTCATCATCTTGGTCAGATATCATTACATTTGCGGACCCGTGCGTTTCTGTGGGCCGCAATGCATCGATGAAGTTGCGAATGACGCGAACGTGATCTCCAAGGCTCATGAAGGTACCAAGGGGGGCGTATATCCGAGCGGCCGTCTTAGCCGTTCGAACCAGGTCCCATGTTGGAGAGTCGATAGTTCCAGAACTGATGATTTCGTGCATCTTCGCAGTGAGCAGTCGTATGTTATTGTAATCGACAGGTGCTATGAGTTCAGAGTTGTCCTGGGTCCAATTCAACTCAGTTCAGAAACAGGGATGAGTTATGCTGACCTTAACCCGGAATACTAAAGGCTCGTGAAAGGTGACAAGAACATCGGAGCGAAAGTGTTGTCTGTGCCTAAACGTAGTGTGGGTACTTGACGAAGATAAGAGATTGGCAAATAGTACATATATGTTACAGAACATGTCAAGACTGAGATTTCAAATTCAGGGTTATTACGATTCCTCGTCAATACGTCGGAGACCAAACGAGCAACTGTGTAAAGGATATGACTTCAGGATGCAACATAAAGAGATATGGTATACCTCCTGTTTTGAGCGGCGCTATTGTCGGATGGTACCTGCTCATTCCTTCGGGAAACAAACATACTGCGTCGCCAATTTCAAGTGCCTATGAATTATGAGTAGGGCAATAGTCGAAAAAAATAATTGATAAATAAGTACTTCAACAAATTTCGTCATAGCTTCGGTATTGTCGACATTGCTGTCCACAGAATCCTTTCTTCTCTTAATTGGAATTGTTCCAGCCGACTCAATAAGCCAACTGGTGAATGTCCTATGCCCAAATTGAGTAGCTTTTGCAGTGAGGCGCAGCATGTTTCGCTTCTACACCTCCTAACGTGAGCCGAATTTTTACCACGAGGCCAACGGCGTACCTTGGAAGGCATTGAAGTGACCAAAATGCTTGGGTGACGTCAGGAAACTGAATTCATGATAAAATCACGCCTCGTACAGGGCATCTGTCAAGGAATTGCTGTGGTTTGCGCTCACGATACTAGAAGATGAGTGAGACTGGAACATATGGGAGACGGAGGTTACCGTACCACGGTCTCCCAGTTTCAGGGATGTGATGAATATTTTCCACAACGATAGTTCCATAGAAAATCTTGAGCACGAATTTAAACAGTAGCCTTAAATGTGATTCATAACGAGCGCCTGGATATAGGTAGGTCCAAGGAAAGTAGCACACCTAATGAGAATATATGACCAAGGTGTTGATGAGCCCTTCGCTGCGGTCATGAGCTCGTGTAGGCCTTGAAGCTTGAAGTTGAAAACTACACCTTTTCGGGGATCCGCTTGTTTTGGGCAGGCTGACTAAGCGAAATTTTGGGTTATACCACAGCCCAGCGGGTCACAATTTATCGGAACTCATCATCTGTAGGTCAGGAATCTTATTGGTGGTGAAGCGCTGAGTTGGTGTTATACTAGCCATGGAAGAAGCTTTGGAGAAAATTCGCCCGCATACCTCGTCCTCTCTGTCCCATCAGAAAATCCCTGCTGTCCTTTTGATCGCGCTCGAATCCACTTTCAAGGAACAAAACACAGACGCGTCTCCTACTGCATACTTCGCGGCTCTACTCACGACACTTGATGGAACTCTTCAAAAGCAAAACCAGGGCTCTGATGAAACGGAGGTTTTGCATGCCGTGCTTTACCTTCTAGCCCTCATCGCGCCTTTCGTCTCAACTCCAGTTATCAGAGCAAATCTCAACACTGTTCTGTCACTCACAGCCCCATTATTCCTTGTGATAAAAGAACATGCTCCTGCCCTACGATCCCAGCTGTCTCTCTATCACGTCATCTTCCAATCTCTCGATCGCTTACAACTCGATACCCAAGGCATCCGTCAAACATTCGCCTCGATCCTCCAACTCTGCATCGACCCAAGACCAAAAGTTCGCAGAAAGGCTGCAGATGTTATCAAAGACGTGCTTTCCAACCCTCTACCTCCATTATCCCGGCATCCATACTCTGAAAGGGTTGCAGAATGGGTCAAATCTGTATTGTCCGAAGTTGGAGCAGGGCCCTTGTCAAAATCTAAAGTGAAAGCAGTAGAAGCCAGTCCTGAGACTGCCTTGCATATTGTCGCATTC
The DNA here is from genome assembly GCA_017657375.1 of Termitomyces sp. T27. NCBI lineage: Eukaryota > Fungi > Basidiomycota > Agaricomycetes > Agaricales > Lyophyllaceae > Termitomyces > Termitomyces sp. T27. Next base: position 42,270 of record JAGGAW010000015.1, on the reverse strand, counting down.
CTGCGCCCTGTCCTCAACAGACTCCCTCCCTCCGTAAGTTAGGTCTGTCCATCCCAATATTTTCATTGACGTCCATTTAGTCTATCCCAGCGATTGCAAACATCCTGCTCACACTGCCCCGACTTGGGCACCCATATCTTTCTCAATCTTCATATTCAGTCTTGTCTGATCTGTTCACCCTTCCCTCAGATAACGGCACACACATCGGTGATCAGCTCTCTGGTGTTCTCGCTGTGGTTCTCGCATCACCGCCTTCAAAGTCTGATACCATCCTTTCACCGGCATGGGTTCAAGTTCTTGGAAACGCCTTCTCAGTTTATCGCGCAGATGACGTTCATAGCCACGCCGATGAATTAGGCAAAGTATGGAAAGTTGTCTGGAGCTTTTTAGAATCCAGTGATCCTCCGACGAGGAAGGCAGCAGCTCAATCACTTAACATGCTTTGTCGCTCATTTTCTCCCGAACTCATTTCTTACACTCTTCAAGACACCAGCTCGAGCACCACGCTACGAAAAATCATTGCTCAAACTCTGAAAGCCCTCGACTCGTTAGCGTACGCGCGCGCCATGCCAGAGCTGTTATCAGTTGTTTCGTCTATGATAGCCAACTTGCGGTATAGATCTGGCCCACGGACTTCCCCTACTGCAGCTGAATTATTGCTTCTCCCTATCATTGAACATGTTGGGAAGTTGCGCGTTCAGAAAGGGTTTGAATACAAGGAAGCCGTGGATGCCACTCTAGCAACTGCAATGGGTGTCCTTGGTCCACATGTGTTGTTACAGACCCTCCCGCTTAATCTTGAACCGCATGACCGGTATGCTTTCTGCTCAACTAGAATTGACTGTTGCGCTGATCGATGTCACGTCTTCCAGAGAAGCAGGCAAGGAACCACGTGCATTCCTGCTTCCTCTCTTGGCTCAATCCCACCCGTCGCCTCTTAGCCATTTTGTTTCGTATTTTGTTCCTTTGAGTGAGCGAATGTTTGATCTCCAATCGAACGCCGAGATGGAGGATCGGCCATCTGAAGCGAAAGTTTGGAGCGTTCTCGTTGCACAAATTTGGTCAGGTTTTGCTGGATACTGTCATACTCCTCCTGATCTTAAGGAGGTAGGCGCTGCCTTCCATTGTTTGTTAATTCAATATCTCAACATAACATTCTATAGGCCTTGACCCCAGCCTTCTCTCAACTCCTCTCTCAGTTACTTTATGGCCAACCTGAGCTTCGCCCTGCCGTACTAAAGGGCCTTAAAGTGCTTGTGGAGTCTAACGTCGCAGCGGCAACATCCAAGGAAGGACATGCGCCCGACCCAGGTGCTCCCTCAGTTGACGAAGCTACTGTAAACATTGCTGTTCTCCGCGCACAGGCGGAAAGTTGGCTTGCAGTGTTCTTCAATGTGTTTGGTACTGTGGGCCGAGACTCTAGAGGTATGGTAGGGGACGTCATCAGCGTTTGGGCTTCGATTGCTGGCGAACAGGTACGTGTGAAGAGTTTCTACTCTTGATCATGCAGTTCAACGCTCTGTAGGAGATAACAAAGGCTTATGTCAAACTTGTGGAACTATTCAAGAACAATTTGGCATTGGTAACAAAAGGATCTTCACAACATGGAGGGCAGGACTCGGGGAGTGTGACGGCGATGACTCAGGATATTCTAATTATACTCCTTCCTTATCTTTCTTCCACTGACGCCACAACACTGTTCAATCTCTGTCTAAGCACTGAGGTTCTCACTGGAAAGGATAACGGTGTGCAAAAGCGCGGATACAAGATCTTGACCAAGCTGGTAGAGAGCGGAAAAGCTACTGTTGATGCTGAGGCCGTTATTCGCCAAATTGACGAACTGTCGGAGGGCCTTGTTGCAGCAGCCAAAAAGGTCTGTTTGATCCTTCACTGTGGCTTCTCTTTTTCTTATGACTTGCTAGGATCGATTCAATCTCCTCTCACTACTTGTCCCGTCACTTCCTTCAACGGCGATGCATGTCATACCCTCATTGATTCCAGAAGCAGTACTCGGAACTAAGGAGCCATCGGAAAAGGCGAGGACTGCGGCATTTGAACTTGTTCTAGCCATGGGGAGGAAGATGTCCCAAGGAGGCGTTGTCAAGAGAAATCTGATAGATGGGATGGATGAAGACGGTGCCTCTGACAGTGCGTAAATTGATTTTTCCCGCTTAGTGCTTGCTGTTTGATGTCCTCTACATTAGCTGCTGCTACTATCGAAGAATTCTTGACCATGTTGGCTGGTGGGCTTGCTGCCAGTCCTCACATGATTAGTGCCACAGTAACTGCCATCTCACGCCTTGTCTTCGAGTTCAAAGGTGTGTTATCCCATCGTCCAACTTAATGGAATGATAAATGATTTTTATCCTTTAGATGCTATTTCGGCTAAGATGCACACAGAAATTTTCACAACTTTGCTTGTCTTCCTCACATCCGCGAACCGCGAAATTGTCAAGTCAATTCTTGGATTTGTTAAACTCGCCATACACACACTGCCCGTGGATATCATTCGGCCACATCTTAAAGACCTAGTACCTAGACTGCTGAACTGGTCTCATGATCACAAAAACCATTTCAAAGCGAAGGTCAGGCACATATTCGAGCGGATGTTACGACGATTTGGATGGGATGAGGTTTATTCATGTGCTGGGGAAGAAGAGGCAGCAAAGGTCTTGGTCAACATTAAGAAGAGAAAAGAACGGGCAAAGCGCAAGAAGACTAGTCAGGCAGAAGAGGGTGACGACGCCGATGATGTAATTTTGAGTCTTCAGCTAATGGCTATCCATGCTAATCACTTCATCACAGGTACCTAGAACCAAGCGCGTTGCTGGTGATGCCTTTGAGGATGTCCTCTACGGCAGTGAAAGTGAGTTGGATGATTCCGACGATGATGCTCCGATGCAAGCCAAGAAACAACAAAAGAAAAAACAGTCGGAGCAGGGTTCTCGGCTAAGACTGGATGATGATCAACCCATGGATCTTCTTTCAGGCATTGCATCGCGTATCACAAGTGCGTTTCTGTATTTGTATTTGTCTTTGTCGTTCAAACTAACATCTTCCCAAGATGACACTTCAAAACGTCGTCGTAAACCAGGACAAGATGCCTCTCGCTTTAAAACCGACGAAGACACTGGAAAGATGATCATCGACGAGCAAAACGAATCTGATAACGAGGACGTGGGTCTTTCAACCGACGTAGCAGGTACCGCGTATCGGGAGAGCATGACCTCAGTCGACGGCTTCACACGGGGACCTAATGGACGCGTGAAATTCCATAAGGACACAAAGAAGCGAAGGAGAGAGGAGCTTGAGGCTGAGGATGTCGAAATGGCAGATGGAGAAACTGCAACGGTGGCATCCAACAAAAACAAACGCAAGGCGGAACCAAAATTTGGGCATGAGTTCAAAGCGAAGGTTAGTTGCAACTATGTATGTACCTGTAAGGAACTAATCTCACAATTGGAATCCAGAGGGCCGGAGGCGATGTCAAGAAGAAGGGCATGGACCCATATGCCTATCTTAGCCTGTCTCAGGCTGCTAAAAAGGGTGGACGCGGCGGACGAAGTAATCTTGGTATCACAGGTAAAAGATGATCTTCATGTTTGCCAATTTTATACACTCTGTACATTTACTTCTGCTCTTCAACATGGACCCCTCCACCTATCCGTACAATGTCTGGTCGTGTGGTGCCCCAAACAAGCCTATGTTCCAGCTGTTGGGTTGCTGCCACTCAGGTACATCATGTTCTACGACCTTTGCCACTACTGCTGCAAACAGCCGGGCATCTGCTCGATTATCCCCTTCCAGTACAAATTGTAGAAGGGACGCAGTGGGAATATTCCAATTTTTAGGAAGAGACGCCAGAATTCGTCGTGTGAGACCACCCCCTGGAATGAAGGGCACTCCAACCTCTTGCACAGACTCGTGTGGTGATTGGAGCACGGGAGAGGTGTATGTAGCAATGGGGAGTGTTGTCAAGGCATCTAAAGCAGTTCCAGAAAGCGATGGACCATTCCGAGGTTGGAGCTGATATGTTGGTGTACTGGGGGAGAAATCAGTTGACTGAATTGGAAGTACGAGGTTGAAGCAATAACATACAGCATCTGCGCATCTGTTCGATTAGACAGATCCACGCCCGACAGAAAGAGAACAGATGCAACTCCCGATGTCTGAATGAACTCAAGTAGATTGGAAACAAAGTCTTCTTTCCTTGACTGAGGTATATCAACTAAGTGCTATCGTGTATGCGAGTTGAAGCACAGCTCACCTTCAGGACAGGGGACCTGTGTTGGATGACTACGATATTGATCTCGGGAGCGCCGTATACTGCAAAATCTTAGAGACGAAAGTCAGAGCAATTCGCGCAATACGCACATTCTGCAGGTGTGGTGATACCCTCTCCGCTTTCTTCTCTACCGCCTACGACTGGCACAAAGAACTCTGGGTTGACAATCGCCAGTCGCTGGAGCGAAAGAGACGCGATGAGTAGGTCAACCGCAAGCTGGGAGACATTTGCGGTGGAAACAATCGGCTGCCCAGACGCCTTAATTAAACCATGCACATCAAAAGCAGACGAACAGGAAACAAACGACGATGAGAGTTTTCCCGGAAAGTGTCAATGGGCTCGTTGTCGGATAAAGAAAAGAGCTCATGGTAAGTTTGAAAGCTTCAGAACAATTACAGGACCATTTTTATCATCGATACGCGTCCATACTCAAACTTGTGTGCGCGTGACATGCTGCCATCCTCATCATCGATTTACTTTTCATGTTGGACGACATGAGACATACACAATCTATCGCATTGTATTGTACACTCTAGGATATTAACGCTTATGCCTTCAACTTCTCAACGAGCTCTGGGACAGCTTCAAATAAGTCTGCCTTGAGACCTATATCTGCGACTTGGAAAATGGGCGCGTCGGGATCCTTGATATGCAATGAGTTTCAAACGCAGTTGATGACAGGAACAACTAGACTCACCTTGTTGATAGCAACAATAAGCTTGGAATCCTTCATTCCAGCGAGATGCTGAATGGCTCCGGAGATACCAACGGCCACATACAACTCAGGGGCGACGACTTTGCCTGTTTGGCCGACTTGTAACGAGTTGTCTGCATATCCTGCGTCTACAGCAGCGCGAGAGGCTCCAACAGCAGCACCGAGCGCATCCGCAAGTGGATATAATGTGGAGGCGAACGTCTCAGCATTCTTCAGGGCACGTCCTCCAGACACCACCCGACCAGCAACTCCGAGATCAGGACGATCGGATTTTGTGAGAGTGGTTTGGACATGTTCTGTTGGAGAATCAGAGACCTCGACAGGTTCTAGGGACGAAGTTTCAGCTTCAGAAGCCTCCTGTACTTGCGCGGCGGTGAAAGCAGTGCCCCGAACGGTGAAGAACTTGAGAGGAATAGATGAAGGTGCACGAACGGTTGCAATCGCGTTCCCGGCATATATTGGACGCGTAAATGTTGTACTGTTAGAAGAGGCATCATGCTCCACGGAAGTAACATCTGAAACGGAAGGGGCATCGAGTTTCGCCGCTACTCGAGGCAACAGTGACTTTGCGAACGAAGATGTAGCGGAAACAATATGTGTAAATGGCGTGGAACCGGATAAGAGTTTCTCCAGAAGAGGAGATATGGTCTCCGGAAGTGGTTCAGCGTATTGAGGTGAGGCTGAATGCAGAACAGAGGTCAGGCCTTTGAGTCTATAGAAGGTCAACGATGATTACAGAGGGTTATAATAGTATTTACTGACTTCTTAGCTTTCTCCACGACACCCTGCACGTGTCCTGGTGCACCAACAAGAAGCCCTGTTACTTTGCCCCCGAGTTGTCCAGCGGCAGTGAGTGCGGACAAGGAACCTGAATCCAACACTCCTTGTCTATGTTCGAGAAAAACAAGGGCATGGGGAGGTGTTGCGGTGGCATACGAGCGTGAAAGAGCGCGCGCTGAAATGACAGAGCGTGTCCGTAGCATGGGTGGTTGTGGAAGAATCGGACCAATGATTCCGATCGGCATCTCATATCACGTTCATGTACACACCCACGTGAACAATCAGTGGGACACTGTTTGTAGTACCAGTACCATTGCAGTGCTGTCCTACTTGTGTCAGACTGGTTGCAGGAATTGCAATTTTACGCACCGTGCCTCATCTACATCGACGACTGGAGCAGGCCACGGAACCAATCTCAGGAACTCTGATACAAGTCCTCTCCATCCAGCCGGCGCTGTCGTCCGACACCTGCAGGATTCAGTATCCCTGCTAGCATGTCACGCAGTTTCCATTGGACCTCGAGAAAATGCAATTGAAATCGTTTTTGCCATAAACATAGCCATGGCTAGAACCTTCCCAAACTTTCAGCCAGGCTGCCGTCAAGTAATGCAATTACACCTTTTTTATTTACCAGACATAAGACTCTAGCGAAGTCTGGCGCATCAGGCCTCAGGTTTCAAAGCACTCGTCCAAGGATCCCATTCAGACTAAAAAATTCAATTACTAGTGTGTTGGCTTCATCATGATCGATATCGATATCTCCGAGACTTGAGTGCATACTGCTCATCTTCAACTATACATCGAATTCGATGTTTAGTGTACGTACGTAGTACGGTGGTGAGATGGAAGAGGCACGGGGCGCAAAATATAACGAGTATACGAGGGTATACGTTCAGTTTGAAGATAATCAAATGATTCTGTGATCGGCGACCAGTCGGACCGAAGGAAAAGTGCACGCAGCGGACCTCCGTGACATCGAATTGTGCTTGCTCAGTTTCTTCCAAATGTCGTTTCAAGGTCTCATTTCTGGTTCAGAATGCGCTGTGCCTTCAAATCCCCTCTCTCAAGTTCTCAAGCATACCGAAGGGGACCGCAGTCTACAACAAGTTGCTCCTTTCTCCAAAACCCAAGTCTCACCAGACTAACACTCATTCTAGGACAGATCTACGGGACCGTCTTCGTCGAGAGTGAGTTGAAATGTTTCAAAGCAGTTATTTCTCGTTCATCGTACACTGTGCTTCAATAGCTTCACCAACTTCCGGGAACCGCCCCTGTCATCGCAAATCAGCAGGATGTGGCACTTGCACGACAATTCTTCGCAGGCGATACTCAGACGATGGGCCCGGTTCCGTACTTGCCGTCTTACGCTGCTGACTTGTCCAGAATAAATAGTGGAGGTCCGAATGAGTCTTGGGCTCTTGAGCAGCAACAGCAATTTCGTGCGCTCGAGGAATCTAAGGGACGAGCTGCATGGGCTGCGGAATTTGGAGCTTCGTCTCAGGTGCCTTCGCCTCCTTCACAAACCCAGCACCCTACAACAGTTCTCCCAGATTGTGAGTTTCCGTGTTTTGAATCCTTCGCTCCACCGAATCGGCCTGATAGATCAACAACGAACGACATACATGAGTCCGATAAGCTCGTATGGAACCTCTCTACCTATGGCAATGAATTTTGGCTTCAACGTCCAGCCAAATTTCAATGTCTCTGATACCACCAGCAAGGGCAAAGGCAAGGCCCGAGAGGTAGATTTTGAAGCAGCCTTTGCTCAGGTGGCTGCTTCCTTGTCTCCCGCTCAAGAAACAACCTCAGGCATTGTAGAGGTACCGGATGGCGTGGCTGAACTTGAGGATGCCATGAAGGCAGCGTCCATTGAACCTTCCACTGCTGGGACAGACTTCAAACAGTTAGTATTTTGGTCTGCATAATTCAAAATTCTCAGCTTTTGTCAGAGTTTGGAACCAGCTTCAGAATTCAGATCTTCCTCCACCAAAGGAAGACGTGGGAAAATGGGAGGCCGAATTCAATCAATTGATGTCTGACCAGCGAGACGAGCTGGACCATGATTACGGCGCAACAATGCGAAATGCTTGGGAAAATGGTGTAGGTGATTTCAGTGGGACCAACCTAGGAGAACAACCCTTGAAATTTGATGCTGAGGGTATTCCTATTCTTGGGGAATATGTCTTCGGTATGACTTTCTTGTGTCACCTCACAAACTTGACTTGAAGCCTCGTGACAGAACCGAACAACAAGTACATGGATCCCTCGATCACCCGCTCTTTACTCGATGATGCTAAGGCCCTGCTTGAACAAAACGGTTCGTTGTCAGAAGCTGGTCTTCTACTTGAGGCGGCCATTCAAAAAGGTGAATTGGGAGAAGGTGGATACGAGGCATGGATTTTGTTGGGTGAAACACGCGTTATGGATGAACGTGAGGAAGCTGGTATGCGGTCACTTATGGAAGGTGTCAAGCAAGCGGAGGCTGTAAATGCTGGTGGAGCTGGCATGTTGGTACGTCAGACCGTCAATTTCACTCCATCCTATTCTGACCATATCAAATCAGTCACTCGCTATCTCATTTACGAACGAATCCTATGACCGCGCCTCTCACACGATGCTCCTTCGCTGGCTGAGAGCCAAATATCCCTCCTTGGAAGTCCCAGAGTCCACTATTCAGGCAATGGCAACACATTCATCCTGGGATACACACAATCGTATCACCGAGTTGTTCCTTACGTTGGCCCGCTCGCAACATGGAGAAGGAGTACTTGACCCTGATGTCCAAATAGGTTTGGGTGTCCTGTTTTACACAAACGGTGAATACGATAGGGCGAAAGACTGCTTTGAGAGCGCCTTGACGGTGCGGCCCAAGGTAAGTCATTCTCAAGTAATCATAAAACCGTACTCCAACTGCTTGCAGGATTATACGTTATGGAACAGACTCGGCTCCTGCCTCTCGAACGGAAGCAAGCCTGAGGAGGCGTTAGGTGCCTATCAGCAGGCCCTTCAGCTTCGACCAACTTATACTCGCGCTATTTATAATGTCGGCGTTGCTTGTATGTCTTGTCCTCATCTCGCTTTCATTTATCAGAGGCTTATACATGCATTCGAGGCCTGAATATCGGCGCTCACAAAGAAGCAGCAGAACACTTCCTTAGTGCGCTCAACCTACAGGAATCAACCAGTGGAGATACTAGTGATCAGTTATGGTACACGCTTCGTCGATCACTCATAGCAATGGTAAATTTTGCTCAAACGGATCGTTCTTTTCTTGCTAATGTTGCTAATGATAATCAGGATCGACCTGACTTGGCCGAACTCGCAAAACCCGAGGCCAAGAGCAAAATTGAGATTTTCCGAAAGGAAGGTTTCGACTTTTAAAGTATAACATGGAACACTCCAAGAAATTATCGTACATAGAATGAGAATACACATCCTTCGACGTTGCACTCTGGAAAAATCGTTCAATCGAAGCATCCGCTCACGTGCTGTTTGGTGAATATGACATCTATTTTAGGTGTATGAGAGCTCTGAAGCCCCTTGCATTTGGGGCTCAAATCTCACCGTTCCAATTGAGACCACCTGATGTAGTGAAGTGTATCTCGTGAAATTCAGCAGACTTGATTGGCTGACCCCGCATTCATCGGCATAAAGACGGCCCGTCATTCTCCAATTAAAGACCGCTCTTGCTTCCCCTCAGTTATTTCCCATTGTATCCTACTTGTTGCGATGTCATCAGGAGACGTGCAAATGTCGGTTTCCCCATTTTCGACGCGTCCACCCAGTAAACCTGACAATTCATGCAGCCACACTGTGCCAAAGCTCTCCTCTAGCAATGACAAGCCTAACCTAAACAGAATCTCGGCCCAATTAACGCAAAACAAGATGAGGGGAGGGGCTCAGGCAATGCGTGAGCGATATCCTTGTCGTGCTTTCGAATGCGATGTTGATGCGATCCAGTCTATGCCGTGGGTCTGACTGAAGATGATATGAACAAGCCACAGGTTCGTGAGCTCAGGAATGAATCTGTTATCTACTCAACCAGAATCTGGTAAGATTGGAATATCCCCCATCTGGTGGGAAGGTGCGTGATCTGGTGGTATTGGGCTGTCATGAGTCACGGTTTTTTCAGGCAACCCTTGTAACTCTCACCTCGTCAGTCTCTTTTCACTAACAATGTCAGCCGTTTTATCGAGTGAATAATAGCTCGATCTCGCGACGCAAGTAAAGCAAGGCTGCAAAGATGAGGATATGGTCGGACTCATCTTTAATACGATCGGCGTCAGGTCATAGAATAGAGCCTTATCCATTCCGATCAGCAAATTGACATTCGTCCATAGTGACGCGATCACAATGGGCACTGACGGTAAGTAAAGGCGTTCTCCTTTCAGCAAGGGCGCGCTGTTCACGTCGTGGTAAAGGAATGCGATATTCGTATGTCACTTCGTTGGCGTATGAGCTCCGAAGACTTACATTATCCTGAAGCCTTCCGAGTCGTGACATTATAGCAGACTCCATTGAATCTGTATGCCTCTGGTCTTTTTTCTTCTACCGCTTTCTTTAACCTTGATTGCAGGTGGTGATGGTATGTATGGCTATTCCTGGCCGTGTAATCTCATTTGATAGCGATCATTTCCTAAAGGCTCAACACTATGATGGTAATATTTCTATCCCTGGATGCGATAAAAACATGCCGGGATGTTTCATGGCCGCTGCTCGCCACAATCGTCCTACCATCATTGTTTATGGAGGAACGATTCAGGCAGGTACAAGACATGTCGGTAGGTCACAGACGTCTCGCATTGCCATTCTGGTTGTTGAGCTTCTTAACCAGATTGTCCGTCAATGGGGTACAAGAAGGGAGGAACAGTGAATATTTCAGACGCGTTTGAATCCTACGGTGAGCTCTTGTGCATGAATAGACGAGAAAGAAAAACTGATTCAAATATGCAAAGGTGCCTTTGCGGTCGGCAAAATCAACGATGAGGAGAGATTCGATGTTGTTCGGCACGCTTGCCCTGCTGCAGGAGCTTGTGGGGGTATGTACACCGCCAATACTATGAGCTCTGCTTTGGAGGTGCGTACGACTCGAAAGTTTTTGGTGATCACTGGTTTTGATGTTTGTTTAGGTCCTCGGAATGTCTCTCCCATACTCTTCGAGTACACCTGCCTTGTATCCAGGTATATCTATTGATTCTATTTCATCGAAGTCAAATCTTAAACCATTGGCAAACGTAAATATAGAGAAAAAGCAAGAGTGTGTCAAGGCTGCAAGATACCTCAAACGTTTGTTAGAATTGGATATTAAACCTAGGTCGGACACTGGATATAATTGCTTGCATTTGTTTCACTAAATTTAGTCTCGTAGAGACATTCTCACCCGAAATTCTTTCTTGAACGCCATTGTTGTTATCACAATTCTTGGTGGTTCCACAAACGCGGTATGATGTCCCAATATTCCGTTTTATTTGTGCCTAAACATCTATCCAGGTTCTGCATTTACTTGCTATGGCAAGAGCAGCTAATGTCGAGTTGACTATTGATGATTTCCAGCAAATTGGCCATAAGACACCCTACCTCGCAGATTTGAAGTGAGTTCAGGATAGTTGAGACATTGAATCGAGACATCAAACGGCTCCCGATAGGCCATCCGGGAAATATTATATGGAGGACATCCACAAGATTGGCGGCATCCCCGCCATTCTAAAGTACCTTCTCAAAAACACCGATCTCATCGATGGTACTCAGCTCACTGTCACGGGAAAGACATTGGCAGAGAATCTCGAGGATGTCCCTGACCTTGAATTTGAAAAACAAGATGTACTACTCCCGCTTGAAAGACCAATTAAACCCATCGGTCATTTGACCATTCTACGCGGAAACCTAGCGCCAGGGACTGCAGTAGCCAAATTGACAGGAAAAGAAGGCAACCGATTTGAGGTCAGCGGAAAAAATATCTAGTCTTACTTGATGGGCTCACGATGACGTAAGGGGGTGGCGAAATGTTTCGACAGGTCTGAAAACCTTGTTGGATGTTTTTTCACATTCTCACCAAGTTATTGGCAGTCTCGAAGGGTTCTATCCAGCTTTGGAGGCTGGGGAAATCACACCGGGTACTGTTCTAATTTTTAGATACCAAGGACCAAAGGGAGCGCCAGGAATGCCGGAGATGCTTGGTATGATGAAAACACTCCGGGGCATAACATATCAGAGCTGAAGGCTCCTTCTCTAGGCCCGACAGGAGCTATTGCTGGCGCTGGACTCGCTGGCTCAACCGCTTTAATTACTGATGGTCGGTTCTCTGGTGCCAGCCGAGGCTTTATAATTGGCCATGTTGTACCTGAGGCTCGAGTTGGTGGTCCCATTGCCCTTGTGGAAGATGGAGACCGGATCATTATAGACTCGGAGCAGCGAACGATCAACTGGCTGGTCAGTGAGGAGGAGCAATCACGCCGAAAACAGATGTGGGATGCCTCTAACAAATGCGAGTTCAACGTGAAACGCGGTATCCTTCTGAGATATGCTAGAGATGTTGCTGTGAGTTGTTTTTTCCGCTACTGCTCAGTGAGAAGACTTGAACTTGCACAATAGCCCGCAAGTGTTGGAGCGTATTGTGATTAGCTACAGTGAGGTATAAAAATACAATGAACGAGCATGAAATATGCTCATTGCTGATATAACCACAGGCTATAATATGAGTCTCGAGGGTCAATTATATGTAAGAAGGCAGAATTTTGTATCTGTATCAAAAGAAGTGGTCATTCACACCTATTTGCCGCGTATGATCAGCATTTCTTCTGAAGCCACCGGAAGACTTGTGTATGGCATGCTTTTCATCCTTGGAGGTGTTTCGTTCGAATGTTGTCTGGACTGGGCATTGTGTTGTGGATCAACGTGATTAATATTGTCGTAGGCCTCTCCAGGAAGACGATGGCCAAGCAGGATAGCTGGATCTGGAGGGACTATGACCCTTTCGTCCGGAATTTTTAGGGACTTCGCTTTCTGTACCGCCTTGCCTTCGGCGATCCTCTGCTTCAACATTTTCCGCCTGTATCGTTTTCGAAAGTATATAGCGAAACCGATAATCCAGGCTATGCCCATGACACCCCCACACACACTACCAGCAATCATAGGGGTCTTTAGTTTCTGCCTGATGTGAAAACCACGTCATGCCTGTATTGATCAACTAGGAGATGATGTAGTACCTCGGGTCGACTGAAGATGATGCCGCCGCGGCAACGAATACAGTGTATGTTGGCGTCGAAGTGCATGCTGTTGTAATGTACATAAGTTTAAGATTGGTGCAGCGGCTTGAAGGTGTGCAGCATACAGACATAAAGTGTCCACTGCAGGCATGCTAACACGGTGGTGGTTGTGAACAATGCCGCGTGACCAGACTGATAACATTTAAGCAAGACCAAATAGAGATAAGATTAGATTTCGAGGCGACTAGCGGTTCTGGGTATGCCAGTAACATGGCCAATTGATTCTACTCCGCCTCAGCGGTAGTATCTGCAACCTGTACATCATGTACACTTTTCAGACCCACAGACCGTAAAACCTTTCCTATACTTTCTTTTTTCAACGCCTCCAATTCTTCTTCGCTTTTGACAAGCAACATTCCTGCAAATCCCAACGCGTTTACACTGACATTATATCCAGTTTCTGGGATAGTGTAGACATCTTGTTTCCTTGGTATCAGGTGAATGTGCTCCAAAGTGATTAGCACGTTATATGAAGGTCTACCAGATGGGTATTCGGGGTCGTGACGAACAGTAGACACGACAAGGTCTAAGAGGGACAGGAAGGCTAGAGATAGCACCTGTTCGATTTTATCCGGGGTAGATGATAAGAGCTGGCTTGGAAGGCGGAAAACGTGGTTAGCGTAAGGTAGAGTCGTTAGAGAGAATGGTTTATCTGTAACAAGTTAGGCAATCAGATTTCTGCAATGCAAGGAGTTAAAGCGATCACGAAAACCTTGAACTTCTAGGCTCGCGGCTTTGGCCAGCACCTCTATCGGTGGATTACCGTCATCTACCGGGATGAACTGAATGTGCTTTCGGGGCTGACTCGCGCCACTGTGTTCTCCACCTGGCCGAACAAACAAATTAGGCATCAAACAGGACATCCTTCGGACTCGTACATACAGTTATAAAACGCAAAATATTGCTTTCCTGTCTTACGCGCCTCAGCTAGAAGCAAATAGGTCTGTACAAGATCGGAAGGCATGAGCGGAGAGGCTTGTGATTGAAACTCTACTCAATTGCCGGTGCTTGATCAGTACTGGTTGACACTTGCAAAAACAGGCGGACCTTTAGTGACAAGCAGGAAATGATCAGGAAGCAAAGCAAACTTGTTCAACTGTTCTCCGAAACAGGTTGAGGCAAGGCAACACTGGTGAAGACTACAAGTCACACACCAATACGATATAGTTGGTGCCATCATCATCCTGTAGATCTCCTACGTGAAGACTCGGATTGTACGGAGGAGTGAATGCATCGGACTGAGTTCCTTCTGTTACTTTCTCTTTCGCAGACGAGTCTCCCTCCGCGTCTGGCTTTTTTTGCAATGCAGGACATAATCTAATCTCGAACTGCACTCAAATCTACTGTTCAACTCGAGGTAGTCTTGGACTGGTTAGAACATACTTGTACACTCAGCTCCTCATGCTTCCATATAGTGGACGGGAAGAAAAATAATTCTCCAGACTCGCGAGCGCGTGCGAATTTGTTTGATATAGAATTGATAATTTCAGCAGGAGACATGGTCATGGTAGACGAGCCGCAAAGAAAGTGTGAATTCACGATTTCCAAAACGCTATCGATAAGAATTCCAGTATCGATAAGATAACTGGGTTATGTTGAGCGCTCAGCGCTCACGTGTGAGTACATGGCTCTAATTAGTAACAGCAATACACTTGCATCCTCATATATATAAGTACTCGAGACTCGTCAAAAATCCTCGAATTTGAAAAGCGTATCCAACTTAGTTGGCAGGTACAGTGAAAGGCGAACTATGATAGGGGTGTATAAAGAAAATATCGCACACAGGCAAGTAAAGTCGTCCTTGAAGCGAAAAGCGACAATTTGTAAAAGACTGTGAGTGATGGATCCAGCCCATCAAATAGGCGTCTTCTCCTGCATCGCATAAGTAGGCTCTTCTGAGATTGGGGTGGAGCGATCTTAAGCTCCCCCAACCTTACCCCTATTCTCCTTGGCCTCTGACATTGTCTCCCCAAGAACCTGGGCACGTATATAACAGATGGCCGCTATGAATGACCAGATAGCAGCGTTTGTACCCTATTGTTGAAGCAGATAGGGTCAGGGGGTATAAACTTGAGAAGGTCTCCTTACCTGATAGAACAATATTGTGAGGAACGATTGAAACAATAGCAACACGATTCGCAGGACAATACTGCGATGTATGGCAAACTTTTTCAAGAGTGGTAGCGGAAACTCTAACGCTATGATGAACATTCCCAAAACCATGGAAAGGATCTGAATAATGGGTGCCTTGACGATGATCGTGATGAAGACGGTAGCATTGGGGCCGGGTCTATATGCCATTATAAGTTGGTAAGCATTGGTTGCTACGACACACGCACTGTATTCCTCCAGGATCGCGCAAAGTACCACCGATGAAGTCCCAGAAGAATTTGCGATAGATTAAGCCGAAGAATGAGGCCCAAACGGCATCTTTGTGAGGACAATGAGCTGATCGAAACGTGAACAGTCGGTGCGTCAGTGCGACTCACAAACACTAGCGGTGATGGAGGTCAGGCGAGCGTAATGGTGCCAAATAAGGTTTCCCATGTCTTCAAAGGTACGAATCTGTTTGTAACGTGCAGGGAAATATAGAACCAAGTGGGGAAGGGAAGGCTTGCTTCGATGGCGGAGAGGAGACGACTAGGAAGGAATGAAATGGTAACCAACGAGCACAGCTCGTCCAAAAGAAAGATGCAGAGGAAAGAGAAGACGAGAAAACTCAAGAGCGAGTAGGGAAAGGAAGCAAAAGACGAATGTTACCAGCCTCTCGAAACAACCATCGTTTGCGGATTTCTAACTCAGAACTGATGCAGATGTAGTTGGTGCCGCGGCCGTTTCTAAGGGACTCGACTCGGACTCGGGCGGTTTAGCATGACATAAGAATAACTACAAAAACTACATTTGCCATGAATGTGATTACATTCTCTGCAGCTGCCGATAATAAGTAGTGTGTCCGATCCGATGTCGTAAAAAAGATATCCAAAAGTTGACAATTACTCAACATCCAGAGGCGGTGGCCGTCGATTCGGCCGCCTTGGACTGCCAGCCATCTACATCATTATGATTCAATGACACTGTAACAACACCTGTAGATAGTCACTGACCGTCATCAAATCCATACCCCTGGACGAGGGATACCCGGGCGATCCTAAAAGAACAGAAGGCGGGCTTGTTGGCAAAGGAGGTGATAATCCTGTCGACAACTGCGGCAACGACATTTCATTAGCATAGGCCGGGTCGCTGTAGTAACTGGGAGCAATTGAATGCATCGTTTCTCTTTTGGCCGACGATATTGTTGAAGGAGGAGGAAGATAGGTGGGTACCGGATATTTCGGCGGTTCCACGACCCTTGGGCTGTGTGCAATTCTCTTCGAGAGTCCTGCTTCCATCATGCTCGCACCTTGTATAGGAAGGTCGGGTATCTTTTGAAGCATTGGTCCACGAATGTCACGCTTATTAATCGTGGGATGACCACGTCGGCGGCAATGAAGATAGAGGAACAACCCCAGCAAAAGCAGGACAGCGACACCTCCAACTACACCACCTATTATAGGAGCAAAGGACTGCTTAGATGTAGCTGTACTTGGTGACCTGCTAAGAGAGATCAGGACACGAAGAACGCAGGGCGCGATTGACGCACTGCATAGAGCCATTGCCGGGAACGGCAGAGCTGGAACTGCTAGAAGAGGTGCCAGAAGAGTAAACAATGATTGCATCAACGTCAATGAAAGGTCCCCCTCCACGGCCGATGGAAGTTATGGATAGAACGTGGTTATCCGGTCCTAAGTTATTGGCATAATACTATACAAATAAGCTGAACTACTTTTGACGCTCTGATTTCAACGTACCAAAAGAACCTATTATAATAGGAAAGCCAATTAGGTCAAACAGACTGTGTGGTTGAAAAAGACAAGTACCTGGGTATGAAGCAGAGATACAAACCCACTTCCCCCTCCTGTCTGAGAACTATAACGGCCATCCAGCGTGAATTGGACGTCGGCATGGTCAGGAGCCATTGTTCCATACACCGCCACAGCATCTCCAGTGAAGGAGATTGAGGCTGATGCACCGGGAGTACTCGTAAAACTAAGTAAGGCCTTGTAAAGAAATTTATCAGAAAGACAGAAAGAGCGGCATACTGTAAAGTTCCATCCATATATCTCTGATTTTGGGTCAAAGTCCAAGCAGAAGGTGAGGGAAGGTACTGAATTATGGAATTATTATCATCAATTGTGATCGAGGTCGTTTCGGAACTAGGATAAGATATAGCTCAATTAGAACTGGTACAGACAATATGGAGGTGTCACCTTGAAGAGGAAGGTTGAGTTTCTACATTGACAAAGTCGATGTCAATGGGGACACCACCCGTATTTGTCAGGACGGCAGTGTGGAGTCCATTAACGAGATTTGAAACAGAGCCAAGTGTTTGAATGGTGAAGCCTTGATTACTGTCGGCATTACCATTGGTCATCGTTTGCCCATCAACAGATATCGTAAATGTCCCATAATTTGACCGGTGCCCTCCAAAAATTGTGATCCCAGTACCTATGAAAGAAGTTATCTCGAGTTGCTTGACACTATTGAACACACTCATGATTCAGAAAGACGCACCATTAAAGTGAATAGTAGCCGTTGCTCCCTGTGCTGATGACATATGAAGGGATCCACCGGAATACGACTACTTACACGAATTATAAGCTGCACTCTGTTTAACTCACAACTTACTGTAACTAGCGCATCGCTTGAAGGACTATCAACCCAAGCGCCAGATGGCGCATAAGAGATTAAAGGAGAGGTATCCTCAACTAAACATCATCCGGATCAGATCTGTCTGAGCGAGTGTTGTCTCGACCCAGGAACGCACTTTTAAGATCGAAGGAGGCCATCGAGGCCAAGGAACGAAAAGAAAAGAAACAAAGGAAAGAAGGAGAGAACGAAAGGGAACGAAAGAGTCAATAACTGAGCGCTGGGCCTAGCTGTCAGTCACCAACCATAGACGGCCTTATGGCCATGATGTGTTGATAGGTTACGGAGCTACGTCCATGAGGTGCTGTGGCTGCCAGCATGTCATCAACTAAAATCATGTTAAGTAGACTGACATGCAGATGAAGAGACATTTCTCAGGTAGACAGGCTGATCTGCCGGCGGCCGCAACGTTAACAACAACAAATACAGGTTTATTTCAAAGTTCTCGGTACAAGGAGTCTTGTCTGGTCTCTGTCCTGACACTCGCCCCTTGATGCCACCAAAGGCTATCAATCCGGCGGTTACCCCGTCCAAGTCGAGTTCCCTTGTTCCTTTTGGCCCTCGGGTTGTTGCAAGCAAAAGGAAAAATCATGGCATCCGGGACGAGAATGGTGAAAAACCTACTACTGCCCGTGCGATGGTTCTGCGCAATGGAAAGCATGGTGCACGAGGCACAGGAGAGATGGTACTTGTCTCCAAGCTTAGTGGTAGAGAGAAACTGGATCTCCTTGCAGGTACGTTGATCTTATCTTTAGGGGTCTTCCGGCTATGGAGGGGGCTGATGCAACGGTATAAAGAGGATCTAGTAGAGCAGTCTAAAACTGCAATCATGGTACCCTTTCGCCTTGAAGAATGTTTGAAGATGGCAGAATCACAATGTCATGGTGAGCTGTGATCGTATCTCATTTTCCAGCGGCAAGATGAAAAACGCGGGACAGCATTTTTGGATGATATCACTAATTTGCGAGATCCTCAACTTTTCATGTATATAATCCAAGCAGAATTGAATGCCCGGACGAAAAGAGATAAGACGAAGAGCGATCCTCTCAAGAACCCCTCCTATGTTGCGTCCGTCGTAGCAACAAGGTGTGTCAATCTGCTGCCAGTGATCTCTCCCTCATTTCAAGCGACCAATCTTAGGATTCACAATGCCTACATGCTTGCTTCAGCCTGGAAGCTTGTCTCGCAGACATTGGTACAGCTTGCTCTCGATGGAGTAACCGACGCTTCTATCAAGTCACAACTCAAAAATAATGCAAGCATTCGTACTCGTTATATGGTCTTGTACGACTTGGTCAACGAGCTGGTTGAGATAAGCCAATCTAAGTTTTCAGTCCTCGCAACCACTACTCGTATGATGCATGTTCTTGTTGCCCCTGTTTTTTCGACTAGATTCTTTTTCATCTAGCTCATTATGCTCGCTATTTCAAGGTCGCGCCAGATCAGGCTGATGTCCCAGAACCCGAGATGATGTTCGACTGGCAGGAACTGCGAGAAGCCTGCTTGTCCTTCTTGGATTCTATTATCATTGAATTATGCTTCCCCAAGCCCCCCTATCCTAAGGATATCCTATATCAAATCCTCCGTGACGCTGTAGCTGAGTCGCCGAAAGAAGCGAAACGATTTCCGCAAGAACTCTGGAACGCAGTTGGAGATCTTTCGGTGACCAAAGTTCTACCCTGGTATGACTTTATCATTTAACTCGTCCATAGATCTCTATCCAACTTCAACAACTTCTGGAAGGCCCTCTGGCTGGGCCAGATGGTGATGCATGGAAGGCGCAACCTCGCGAAATGCCTATGGAATACGAACGTTGGGCCCTCGCTCAGTTCCGCTCTAGAGAAGCTTCCGACAAGTATACAACCTTCAAGGATCTGATTTCCCCTCTGGAAAAAACCAAGACAAAGTCTGTCCTTGACAACATGTGGAAGTATATCAACCTTGTGAGGAGATTCACATAGTTAAATGGCACCTCCCTTGCCTGACATCTCAATCTAGAACTACAAAGCTGTCTCGGGAGAAGATATCAATACTCTCTGGGGTTTGATCGCCGAGTTTGATTCGACGCCACAGTGGCATGCATTCTACATGGCCAATCTGGGAGATTCAGACAGTGAGTCTGAGAGCAAACCGTCCCCTGCTGGATTCAAAGGGAAGAAGAACCCTCCCAAGCGTCTGGCGATCGCTAGCGGTCCAGCTGACGACAGTGATGACTCTATGCCGGAGCTACAGTCTGTATCAAATTCATCTGATGAAATTGACAGCGACTCGGACGAAGAATCTGACGATGAAGAAGACGAAGAGAGTGATTCTGACGAGAGCGGATATGACACAGAAGAGGAGGATGAATTGAGGGAAATGCTTAGGGAGGCCATGGATACAGCTCATGAGGCAGATTGGCTTCATTCTGCCCAAGTTGGTCAAGCTGCTGAGATTGATCCCTTTGAGCAAAATGATCGTAAAGGCAACCCGTTTTTAAAGCTCTTGGGTTCTTTGCGAGGTATGTGATGACCATTCATTAGCCATTGTCATATTTTAATGATGTATACAGGACGCTTGTTTTCATCCAGTCCCAAACTTAGAAGCACGACTCGCACGGAGTCAACGGCATCGAAAGTAAGACGCGCTTCGAGTACGGCTCCTGCAGGTGCAGTTGCTCCGACTGCGACTAAGACTACTTGTGAGCAACTAGTTATATTCTTCGTGTTCCGTATGACGTATCATTTATTGTAGTAGCGGAACCTAAAAGTTACAAGGCGACGGTGGAGGATGCTGAAGATGAGGACGAAGTCATTCAAATAAAGAAGAAGAAGAAGAAGAAGCCCAAGAAGAAGAAGAAGAAGACGGTGACCCCGACGAATGCCCATGAAGAGGAGGAGGAGGATGGACCGGCATCACCCGTTATTGCTCCTGCCTCCCGGGTGTCTCCACCAACCAAGGCGCCCATCCCAGTTGCTCCCAAATCAACTACTGCGCCTCCTGTTGCAAAAAAAGTTGCACCGAAGGTGGTCCCCAAGACTTCGACATTCCTGGGGTCAACTTCGTCTTTGCCACTGCCTACAGAGACCGCGGCTCAATCTGCTCGATCATATCTTCAGGCTGAAAATCTCAATACCCAGAAGTCCAAGGTCAAATCGAGACCGAATCATGCGACCGTGTTCGCTGCGCCAGAGAAGAAGACTGGAATTTTCTCCAGATTCTTTAGTCGAGTCAGAGGACAACCTGAGGAGAAACCGCAGAAAGGGGCCAAACATAGTTGGTTCACAAAACTCAGCAAAAAATCTAAAGGTCTTATGCATCAACTTCTCAATACTGCTGATGACGAAATGAAGGGCATCGCGCCCATGAAGTGGGAGAACTTTCTCAGGGTGAGGAACATTGACCTGTTCCATGATTCGCTTCAAACATTTCCTCTTAATCACAGCTCATGCGTGAAATGGGTTTTGAATATGATCCCAGCACAGCTGGATCAAGTGTTCGCTTCGATCCGCCTGATCCACGCGATTCAGTATGTCTTGATATTTTAACCTTTATATGGCCCTTCTTACCACTGGCACTACCTTGTTAGCCCATCACTTTTCATAGGCGTATGTCGCTCTATTTCTTCTTGGATCTGTCAGGAGACTAATGTTTTGACTTTAGCGCATCCCGATCCAACTCTACAACCGATCACGCTGAAGGTGTATGCGAAGAGGCTGAAGCATCGCTACGGATGGACCGAAGAAGATTTCATCCGTCAGACTGAAACCTGAGGAAACGACAGGACTAATTTAACAGTTCTTCATGTCATTAAAAGTATTCCTAACTCTACTCAGAATCTGTGACCTATGTACATGTAACGGGAGAGCTTTGATGATTTCTTATTAATCTTTTGGCATCGATGGTCTTCTGCAGCTGGCTAAGTCAACGACTTCGCGTTCAAGCTTCAAGGACGGCGCATCGGGAAACCCAGGATATCACAAGATCGAACAGTTATTTGCTATGAAACGCTATCAATTTCTTCTTTTGTTAAACCGAAGTTAGGGTACTATAACCTCAAACCCCAGTGTAACTTTTTACTGCCCACATTGAATTTAGACTTTCCATCTGGACAAAGAAAACGTGCCGATTAATGACAAGATTCCGATTTCGGTCCAAAAAGGATAACTCGCCAATTTCGCAAAACCCTCTTCTCGGACAACTTCACCGACAAGTTGCTCAAGCTGAGTACGTGGAAGATCATACAGGCGAGTCGACTCTCTGAGTGAGGTAAGCAGGGCAGGAGGGGGTTCCGTTCTAGCATCGCCAGAGACGTCAGAAGGCCTGCGACGAAGTCCATTGGTATTATCATTTCCACTTCTCGCTGAGGAACTTGGTGGTGATGAACTTGGCAAGGATACTTGCTGTAATTCATGAATGCGGGGATTTGATGGAACTTTAGTGAACTGGAATGAAGATTCGGGACGAGTATTTCCTGTTGATTGTTGACCAAGAGAAAGCAAAGTATCAGACGAAGGTAGTTGAGTTTGGTCAGTTTGCGCGTGTGAGGACAACGTAGTAGGTGCTTGAAGAAAAGGTAGGCTTGGAGACGATGTTAGGGAGGCCCGATAGCTATGCATTTGTCTTAGAGGCGCCGTAGGCACAGAGGGAGTCGACTGAGAAACCATTGAAGGGGTATGAGCGAGAGCTTGATGCTGTTGTTGCGGAGCTGGAGGTGGATTCATCGTTCGAGGAGCAGGGTTAGGCGCGGGATTGGCTCTGCAGGGACACACACTACTGATCGTTTTGATGAATTCCAAGACAGAGACTGAAGAGAAAAAAGTTATCTGAAAACGTCGATATGCCTGAATCAAAGAGACATTAATGGAATAAACGCCATTCTCTTGAAATGAAAAACACACTGGAGCATCTTTGTACTCAATGGGATGTAGATATCGGATTCCAACAACCGTGTCGCGATATACTGCCTTGAGTGGAAGTCCTTGTTGCTTTTGGGCTGGCCGATGTGGCAAGGAGGAGAAGGTCAACAAATCTATGTCTTCCTAGAGAACCGTCAAGATGGCACTCCAAGTAGATAACCTAGGACATTTGACTTGCAAATACGACCTCTCTCTGTGCTGGATCATTGGCCGAGTCCATAGACCACAGAATACGAAGTCGGACAGATTCAAGCTGAGCACCTTTTCTGACATCAAGAACCAGACGAATTGAAGGATTAGTGAAGTGTTGCCATTCTGGAGTACTTTCAGAAGTTTGCTGCAGAGTATTTGGGTAAGACTTTGAGTATTTTGCAAGAGGATAAGTCGACGTTGCTGTCGTTGAATGAGACATGATGCATGCATGGTCTGATTCTCCGAGTCATTGGTAATTCAGCCATCGCTGTGTACCTCCCTCCGTCCCGATACATACGTCCATTGCTACCATGGTTCATGCTGGGATATATACCTCCTTCCTCAAGAATGTCCGAAAATTCCCTCGCAACTTCTCCAAGTCCGTTATGAAGTCTCATCGTTTTCGAATCCCAAAATACGACATGCCTATACGTCTTCGATTGGTTAGACCTATGTTCATTGTTTCCTGTTATCATCTCATTATCCATATAGTGGTTTCTCCTTTTCACTTTTATCATTATAGTTGTGCTCGCTTTCCTAGGCTTTACCAACTTCTCGAGGTCTCTGCCGCTGAATGACAAACTGCTGCACTTCTTGTGTTTTTGCTTGGCTACCGGAGTCTTCTACTTTATCATCGATGTCGAAGAGTGTGTGATAATGTTCCCTGACATTTGTACGGTCCTTACTCCGTCTGTCTAGGGACGCGCGGCGGATATGGTTCTGGCGGCATTCAGGGCTGATTTTCACAACCATCGTGTGCTTCTTCTGTGGAGGTATCTTGAGTGAACTAGTGCAATCCTTACTTCCAGTACGTTGTCGACTTTAATAACGCATATTATTCCATAAGTAACGTTAAATCGAGTATAAGATATTCGACTTCGGTGACATGATTGTACGTGCACGGCGCAATTTTCGAGTTCAAAGTGATTTCTTTAGTGACATCGAGTTATATCTCGCCAGGCGAATCTTTCGGGGTCTTCTGTAGGCCTATTAGTGGCATATCATTTGGAGCGTCACTATCGTTACCGTAGAGAGGCAAGGCTTTCCTATCCCGTACCATGTCTTCGTCAGTTGATTTATATTTACAGATCGCTCGTCTCTATCGACCCCTTGAAACATCTCTTTCAGATCTCGAAGATTTTGAGGACGAAACGGGAACTCAGTTACTTCCAACGTACAACATTAATTCTGACGGGACGCCGAAAGGCGACCAATACAAATCACCGCATCTTGCTGATGTATGGGACGAACGAGAAGAAGTATTTGATATTGGCGGAGCCTCTGATGATGAATACGACACGATACCCGGGCCTGCCACCTCTGCAGTGCGAGGTTCGATACCCAAAATAACAGTCAGTGGACCGAGTTGAATCAAGAATCGGCGTACTGTATTATCGATTATATCTCTCTTTGTATCTAGACCATATGTAACACGGAAACAAGTACCGTGTAGTGCGGGACATTGATAACATTATTTGCAGTTACCTGGCTTATTGAGGTAGCTGCAATCACCAATATTTGACTTCGTCAGAAAACTAATTTATTTCGACGACTGATCAAGGAAATCTAGAGTAGCTTGTAGTGTATCGAGTTCCTCTTCTACTTCCTCAATTTCACTTCTTCGCTGAGCAATCATCGCTGACAATTTTTCGCAGCCAGTTTCGGCGACCACAAGGACGTTGTTTTGCATCGCCTGATCAAGGGTTGTCTGCATATACAATGAGATCACAACGGTCAACTTAAAAGGCAAAAATCATACCCTGAGATCACGGCCCAAACCGTTCCCAACACGATCCCAATCCTCCCACCAGCGTCGCTTCGCGCGTTCCCACTTTCCTACTCCCCACCGCACGCTCGCAACGGCAATCAAGAGTCCCAGGCCCATCGCTGAACCAGCATTTAGTCCCACAGCACCCAGCAGCCCCTCACCAGTGCCAGCTAACCACTCAAACCACCCAGCCCAACCGAGTCCTGCACCAGCAGCCATTCCTCCGCTCACTTTGAGTGTCACGCGTTGCGCCGTAACATGAAGCCTTGTGGTTGGATGCTCAAGAATCTGGCTGCGGCGTGTATCGATGGGATGTGTGAGGGTGTGTGGCGTTACACGGAAGGAAGGCGAAGCTATCAGTTGGTGAAGTGAGTTTTGGAGAATCGCGGAGTTAAAAGGAGAACGAGGGTGAGCGGCAAGGAGCGAGAACATGGATTTTGTAATCTCGTCTTGGAGCACGGACAGACGACCAGTTTCAAGAACGAGCTAGGAGTGTTTGAATATATTCATATTTTTCAAAATGTTATAATGCAGGAAGCCTACCTGTTGCTCGAGCGTTCGACACCCGGGTTGTAGAACAGCCTGTGTGATTAGAAGACTGATTTCATCCACACGCCAAATCATCCTCCACCAGGTGAGGCGATCCATCACTAGCTTAATCTCTTTCGCAGCAAGATCTAATGCGGCGGTCACTGCATCACCTTCTGCATCGGAAGAGCGACGGAGGACCTCTGCCTGCGCTCTTACTTTCGCTTCTTCGAGTCTCGCTTTCAGAGTGCATACATCGACAGCGACACTGTCCATCTCGTTCCGCGCTCGACGTAAAGTGGCCTGGCACGTCATGAGAGCAGCTTGAATCCGTGCAAGAGCCGTCCGGTAACGAAGTGATGACTCGGAAAAATCTGCTTCTGGAGAGATGATTCCTTTTAATGCATTGGAGACGGAAGAGATTTGGGACCCGTTGTAATCGTCTTGATATCTCTGAACAGCAATAGGTGAGTGAAAGTCAGACTTCAAAGCCTCATTGGCTGCAGCGGCACGAGAAGGGTCCACGAAGAGGATCTTCAATCTCCTCTGCATCTTTTCTGGGAGGATCTCTGAAATAATCGTGCGCAATTCCTCTGGATTTGACTTGGGAGGGGTTGAGGTCACAACAAGGATCGTATTGGGGTTTCGAAAGAGGAAAGGGTCACGAAAGAGAACGGGGATCGGGGTTGTTACGGGGTTGCACAAAATGACGAAAACATCGGCTCTCAAAAGAGCGTCGTAGGTCTCAGTGTCGATGGCAGAGGATATGGAGTTCCGAGTAGAAGAAGGACATAGTTCGACAAGTTTGAGCGGGACCGGAAATTGTTGAAAGAAAGAGGACGGTAGATGAAATTCGGATTCTTTGTCGGCGGGTAGTGATCTAGAGCAGCATTGTTTGAACTGGCTCGGCGAAGGAGTAATGCTCGCTTACGACAGGGTTAGACTTGTTCGACCGAGGTGCGTCTCCCACCTCGTCTCCCATCGACTTCGAATCCGTTCATTCAAGGATTGGTCAGAAGTCAAAGGTTCCTCTAGGAGAGCTGTAACTAGATCTCGTGCACCAGACCATTGGTCAAGACCGAATACTATAAACAATTGATGTTTGTGTTCACGAAAACGCGTAAAACTCAACTCACCTGCAATGCGTGCTGGAGGAACCTCTTTGGATACAAGATCAGTGTATGTCTCCGATAATATTTCTTTCCATAGTTCGAGAGATTCTGTCGACTTTGCTGCCCGCTCCTCTGAAGGGAGTGCCCGAGGAAGCAGGGAGGTAGTCTTGTGAAGGAGAGTCAGGATTTCATGGCGTTGAATGGGAGTTTTCGAGTTGGTAGCATAAGAGAACGACCTAGAAATAAGCCATGAGACACGGTGGCGGCCTGTACAAGTGTATCCGACGCGACATATGAGCATTGCTCATCGCCCAAACCGATGAACGGAAAACATCGAACGTCTCCCTGAGGGTCACGTGATAGGTACGAACACTTTGAATTCAAACAATGGTCAACTTGAGCGCAGGTCGGTGGGTGGGGGTCCGACGATTGTCGGAGCAGTCCTGAGCAATCAGAGGTATCATTGATCTCACAGGATATATGTAGGTTCTGACTTACAGTCTTCAGTAGAATTCCTATGTGCAAGTGATTGAATAATCTGTAAACTTGAAAATCGGAGAATGTGCAATGAGACCGCACTTGGTCCTATTTCTGAGCCAGTAAGTACTGCCTGGTCGCCGAGATAAGACCGGGGTAACGTATTTCAGAGGAAGGAGTGCTCGGGGTCCTGCGGTGCACCAAACAAATAAACAACCACCTCATTGCTTGGACTGAATTCTTCGGGCGTTGTATGTAGAGTAGAGACTCAAGCGCTTACGTCTCTCTCCTTGCCTTCATCTCTCATGTCCACATCCTCGTCGGCAACAACGACGGGCTCTTGCTCGTCCTCTCCGTCAACTCCAGAGGCAATGGACTCCCTCGACCCCGTACCGATCCAAACCGACCTTGATTCTTGGTACCTCTCGTCTATGCGGCAACCGAAGCCATTAGGTGCTCAAATGCCGTGGGAGATGACTGCTCCCGATTTCTTGACCCCAAAGAAGTCTGAGGATGACCAAATGCTTCGGTTGGATGAGTTGATCGAACAGCACGCCTACGACGAGTCCGTCCTTTTCGTACTATCTCCCCTCAGCCCTAGATTAAACCCTTTCAGCTCACCTTTGTCAAGTCTGAATTCGCCTCCAACATATTCTTCACCGGTACTCCACTCGACCCATGCCATTCCCTCTTCACAGACGCCTGCCGACACACCGCTTTCCAGCTTCAGACCAAGCAATAACCTTCTTCTATCTTCTCGTACCGGTCCTATCTCTCTAACCAAACCTATACCACCTCCTGCGTCTCTACCTCGAAAACAAGATCCTTCATCAATGAATCAGAGGGTTGTTCGTCCGCCAAAGGAGTCTTGCTATAAGTCTGTAACTTTTGTATTCCCCGCATCCCTCGGTAGTTTACTGAATTTGTCTACACAAGCCTTCCAATTATGGTACCAAGTATTCCAGAAGGTGGTACAAAATCTCGAGTGGAGACTCAAGTGCGCGTTACTGTCGATTTGGCCGACACAAGCTCGTCTTCTGATCCTTATAAATATGACCGTGTTGGTTCGTGGCAATGGCTAAAGTTACCGCCGGGAACTGCTACGAAGAAGCGCACACGCAAGCAGGGTAAAATAGGTGCGAGTCAAACACTCTTTATTGCTTCCTCTACTCATCAGCATCCTCAAGACCCTGATCCTCAAGACATATTGCATCTTTCTGCAACCGTGACATGTGCATCACCGCCCCATAATCGTGTACTTAGCTGTACTAGTTGTCAGACACGGGAAGTAAGCGCGTGATCCCCAAAATCTCGCATTTGACGTTATTCTGACTGATCATAGGCGAAGCGTGTTGCGAAGAAACTTGCTGCCCGTGTGAGACCGGCGCGTTCGGATTCCGAATCTGGCGATGAGCGTCGTTTGAAGGGAAAACAGATTGAAGATACGACGAGCATTATACAATTCAATTGTGCCGAGATACTTGATTTTTCTTCAGGTTCCGTCGTCCTCCCCCTTCGTATAACATGCTACTGCCGGCATCATCGAGAGAAAGTCGGCTTCAACGTTCACTTTACCATGATGGACCATCAAGGCCGTATAGTCGGTACTGGATCTTCAAGACCTATCATGATAACCGATGACCACAAGACTGTTCCATCTGCAAACGCTGCGCGACAGTCCGAATTTACTAATAGCTTTATGAATGTTAGTTCAGAATGGCCGCAGGTTGCAGGACCGGCGAAAGAGATATTACCTGAAGCTTGTGCGCCCTCCAAAAGAAAACAAGACACAGCAGGGAAACGGTCCAAGCCATATGATTCTGCAGGAAAATCTAATCGTGTATCGAGAGAAAGTAGCATTGCTAGCCAGCCATCACCCTCCAACACCTTTGCGTCATTGCCCATGACGAGGTCCCCTACACCTGCTCCTCCTCAGCCAGTGCAACCTTCTGATTCTATGTCCTTACAACGATCGCCACCATTACAGTATTCTTCCAATAATTCCGATTCGTCTTCTCCGTCTATCCTTGTGACCCCGCTGGATCGGAGCCCTGACATCAGTATACCTGATCCCCACCAAGTCGAAGTCTCACATGCCCCATCTCCATTGTCTTTGCCTACTACTGCTCCTCCCGTAGTCATGCCAACGCATCCACATCCCATGCCTTTCATGTTTTTCGATCCCCTGCAGGCGCAGCAAAATATGTCTATGCAACTTCCTATCATCCATCGATTGATACCTAACATGGGACCTACGCACGGTGGTATCGAGGTCACTGTCTTGGGCGCTAATTTCCATCCTTCTTTACAACTAAACTGCATTTTTGGCGATGTCACGGCAAGCTCTACACAAAGATGGAGCGATAATACCCTCGTTTGTGTTCTTCCACCTCGAGCCATTGCAGGTGTGGTAGTTGTCTGGTTTGATGGGTTTCCCAAAATGTTGGATCAGACAAATGCACCCCCATCATTATTCACATATGCGGACGAATCTGATAGAGCCTTGTAAGTGCTTTATAAGATTCTATCTTGATATACATTCATTGCGGTCTATAGGATGGAGCTTGCACTCCAGGTCGTAGGTCTAAAAATGACTGGTAAGATCGAGGAAGCGAAAAACGTCGCGATGCGGATTGTCGGCGGGTCTGATAACTCAGAGCTGCAAAATGGCAATAACAATAACATGATGCAGCTGGCGTCTTCTATCTCTACTCGTGACCTTCGCCCTTTACTTCTCAGCCGCGCCAGCGAAAGTGAAAACTTTGAGAGTGTACTCATCGATTTCCTCAACGTTCTTGATGCTCCTCTGGATCATCAAGCCCCAAACTCTGTCTCAACACCCGAAGCCATATCTCATACCACATCTAGTGGTCAAACCTTGCTCCATCTGTCCGCCTTTTTGGGCTACTCATCACTCCTGTCTTTCTTGGTGAAGCATGGAATCGACCTCGACGTCCGTGACCGAAATGGTTATACGGCATTGCATTTTGCTGCTCTCTCCAAGTCTGAAGCTTCTGTTCGTATTCTATTGAATGCGGGTGCAGATAGCGAGATCGTCAATGCATTGGGTAAGACTCCATCGGAGTGTGTGTCAGAAATGGAAGAGGTATTCGGTGATAATATCACTGAAGACAATACCGACTCTGATGAAGAAGCACAATGGGGTGATGCTGAGGAAGATTCGGACCTACCTATTCGTCGAAGCCCAGCAAAACGCCCCTCGCGTCGAAACCTCCGTCGTGGGGCTCGTGGGGCTTCAGGAAAAAATACTCCAGCGACCACACGCTCTCTAGACATATCGCGAGCAGCAACACCACCACCGGCTGTCATCCATACAACTGAAAAGAGCAGTGAGAAGGCAAATGGCATCGACGAGAAACAGACTGCGTCGTTTATCGAAATGATACAGCGCACTTTGGCGCAATTCCCTGCCGCTCAGGGTATCATCCCGACTATTCCCCAACTCCCTCTGCCCCAACTCCCCAACTTGCCTCATTTCCCAGGGATGCCAGCCGTCCCCTGGAATCTTCCACAAATACCGATGGTGTTCCCTGTCTACGTACCCATGATGCCTGGTTGGCCTGCGTTTCTAGGAGGGGATCAGGATGCTGGGAAGGATGCCGGGACGACAGATACTGGTGATACTCTAAAGGGTGTTGGTGCGGGCGCCATACGTACCGCGCAGGAGTTGCGTGCCATTTGGGAGAAATGGTTTGCACTCGCCATCGCTACTGCCAGGCAAGAGGATGTACCTCCTCCAGTGTATACTCCTCGAGAAGCCGAGAAGGAGGCACCCTCTGCCATCGTCAATGAAGCGCCGCAGATCGGCGCGGCAGGAGAAGCTGGTCCTAGTATAAGTGAGGTGGCTCGTCCTCCAGCCGATATTCGGCCTATCGGGTACAAGATGTCCTCTGTGCCCGACCAGGACATCAATGCATATGGGTATCGGCCTGGCGCCAAACAAACCGAAAAACTGAAGAAAAAACGTATGTCGTTGCTTCAGTTGATTTTCTTTTTCACTAATTGAGGCTATATACAGACGATAAGATGTTGCTCATCTTCTGGTTGCCGATACTCTTCAGTAAGCCTCTATCATTTCATAATTGTGTGTCTGATAGCGATTCTCTCTATTCCAGTGTCCATGCTATGGGCCATCTACAGTGGACTACAGTTCGCCTATCAAGTATTGAAAACTGTGCTTCCTGCTAAATATCTTTTTGTACGTTGATGCCGCATTGTCATAGACCACCTTTGTTTCTCCCCTGAGTCTTTTTAACACTTGGAATTCTCTTAATTTAGTTATGTAGTGAGGTTGTAATGTGTAAAACTATTATTACATTGGTCGGCGTTGTCTCACGTTGTCGTACAGAATGATTACCACTCACGTGCTGAACTCCGAAATGTTGGTCGCCGCGTCACGAACCACAACTTATCCCTCTTTCTCAAAATGCCGAAGCGAGGTGCAGAGAGGGACCTGAACAAGGATAATGCCGACCACGAGGAGGCAGATGTGAGTATTCACGTTCCAAAGGCGATTTTTTGACCTAACAAACTACTCAGGAAGAACCATCGACAGGCTTTGTCAGAGCAAACGACGAGGAGATCTCAAGGCGACGGTTCGAGAAATTCATGTTTGTCTTGAATTCTTCTGATATTCAATCACTATTAGAATCGCTGGACTTCCTCGAAGAGTCCAGTCTGCAGCCAGAACCGCATCACCGAATCCGCCGCCAACTTCACAAGTACGTAACATACACTCTACAAAAAAGAAAATCTCCATTTTCCTAATTACTCATCTTTTGAACTAGTTCGTTGGTTTTTCTTCGTCTTCAAGCCCGCTGTTCGCACCTTTACCGACCAATGGTTCATCAATCGCCCCCATCTCAGCGGTAGCACCAACAGCGACTGCCACAGCAAAGACCTTTGCTTCATTTCTGGAGGCACCTTCTTCTGGAACGTTTTCTGCCGCATCTGAACCTCCACAATCAACAGTACCGTCTTTCTCCGTTGCACCATCCGAGCAGGATGATCCATCTATTGTCAAATATTACACCTCCCTTCGCGGATTAAACGTCTCGCTCCTAGCTGCTCTAACTAAAGCTACCGAAGAAGATCCATTTGTAGATATCTCGGATATTCTTGATAAATACAAGAACCTGCGCTTGGGTGTCCAGAATGAATACGAGGAGAGCTCTAAAAAGTCAACTCCACCAGCACCGGCTCTCGAAAAGTCTGCATGTGTGCCCCCAGCACCGCCTTCTGGTTTCTCTGGATTCGGTGACTATGGAAAACCGTTGTCATCCACAGATTCAACAAATAGCAAAGGTGGATTCCAGCCTAAAACAACACCGTCGTCTTTTATATCCCTTGTTCCACCCTCGTCAGGCTTTTCTTTCTCCGTCTCCCCTGCTCAAACGAGTGCACCCTCAAATCCTTTTGAAAAATCAACCAATTCTGGGTCATCCTCACCATTTGAGCTACCGACAATTGGCAGTCCAAATTCCTCCGCAGGACTTGAGAAAAGCTCGTCATCTTCATCAGCTAAGCCTGCCGAAAGTAAGAGCACGTCATCGTCAGCCCCTTTCATGCTTGGTGTTTCCTCAACTTCAAGCGAAAAGGTTTCGCCTACAGCGTTCACATTCGGCACATCAAACGACAAGGTTCCATCCTCAGCCTTCTCGTTCGGCATTACGCCATCATCCAGTTCTTCACCATTCGCATTTGGAAAAATTGGCAACAGTGCGTCTACATCTTTCGGTTCAACCACTTCCACCAGTCTCGTCGGGAATACTGGGGCCACTGCTACTTCAGAGTCCTCAGCTCTACCTAAGGTCCCATCATTCGGGTCCTTCGGTAAACCTACTGATTCGACTGGAAGCATCGGTAATCCTGTCGGTTTTGGTTTTGGGGTTCCAACGAAGACGCAAGAATCAGATATTTCAACTGAAACGTCTCCAGATAAAAAGGAGGGTAGCGACGAGGGTACACAAAGCCAGACAGATGGTGTTGCAGCTGAGGGTGGCCTTGGTCTAATCACCAAAAATCCGCATGATGAGGAGGGAAGGGGTGAAGAGGATGAAGACACGGTACATGAAGCCAGGTTGAAGGTATTCAGATTGAACGAAACGGGTAGCAGCACTTCATGGGCTGATTTAGGAATCGGTGAGTTGTATCGATTAATAGCAAATGCTGATGCTGAAATTTGCATACTCCTAGGTATTCTTCGGATCAAGAAACACCGAGAAACAGGTGTACGCAGAATTCTTTTACGAAATAGTGGCACAGGAAAGATTGTGTTGGTAAGTACCTCATGTCCATTACTTTAAATGAATTGTTCTGATGATAAGTATCTGTCTCCTAGAACTTCAAGCTCTATTCCGGCCTAAAACCCACTCAAAACAAGAAGTCACTTGTGTTTGTCGGTCACGATGAAACTGGTGTGTCACAGACATATACTGTGCGCCTTGCAGACGAAAAGGCAGCAACAACTTTGCGAGAGGTACTCCAGAAAGAGATTGCCTCAATAGAGGCCAAATCAGACGATTGACTGGCAACTGCTCTCGCGTGCTTTTCAAATGTCTTCAGATACTTGATCGTTTACCCTCTCGTATAATTCCTTTGCCTTTGGATGTACAAGGCCCTCCTATGATGCTACATATATCAGTTTTTGTGGTTTCTGTACGACCCCAGGGCGGCCTACCAAGTTAGTCCCCTGGGGCTAGAAAAGATTCTTTCCAGACATGTCAAGTAGAAACTAATTTGGGAGTACTTAGCGTGTTGGCGGCCCACTACAAGGGAATGCATTTACACACCAAGTGCGGAGCTTGGCGTCGAGACCTACCTATTACGGCTGGTGGTCGTTCGGCGCCCACACCCACTGAAACCCTGTTCACCGCTCTCCACGCTCTCCGTGGCCTTATGTTACCTGGGAGCACATTGAGCCACGTATCTGTGACCAGCCTCTCATTTGTGGCCCTCTTACCATACCTTCCACGATCCAATGTTAGGCAGTCAAGCTTTATTCTCTTTAGCATGGTGTTACACCACCCTCTCACTTCCGCCTCTGAGAAAGATGTGGCTGAGTCTGCTCCTCTTAGACTCGTAACCACTCGTTATAATGAGCAAGAGTCGATTATGCTTGCCTCCGTAGAGGGATTAGTCACCGGTCTATGCTCCTCTGGTGATCTTCCAGATACATCTTAGTTGCCAGATGAGTCAGGCCGACTCTGACATCATTATCGTGTACATCCTCTTCCCGGCTGGTGTCATCTTGCCTTTCTCAAAGTCCAGCGAGGATAGTTGGCTCCCTAGGACCAGCCCGTAAGACGGCTTCGACCAGACTAAGTATACATCAAATACGTTTTGCATGAATCTGGCATAAAAATGCAATCTTTTATTTTCCGCCAAAGTGGCTCTGTGCATTCTGCCATATTGAATTGAGTACAAACGCTTCACTTAGAAGCATTTCTATTTCATGATCACCCCAGTCTTGTGTAGGGAGCGATTGGAGGAACATGATAATTCCCTGTAACAAGATGTTTAATTCACAGTGCTTCGAATGGAAGAATTCAATACCTGAAAATCCATCCGCCGTAATTTCTCGCTCCACCTAACAAGGAACGCTGAACAAACATACAGATGGAATGACGAGAAGGCGTCGGGCCCTTCAGCCTATGTGCCTATTAGAAAATAGAGATCCATGGACATCAGCGACCTTCCTTACCAAATAAGTATCCCACATCCTGATGGTATTCTGCACGCTAATTTCCCGCATCAGTAAGCAATTCATCCACCGAAATGCGAATTGCATGAATTCTACGTTCTGCGACTCCAGGTGAACCGATAAAGGGACTTGAGACATGCAAAGCATCAGGTCAACGACCCCACAGGCATATAGTGAACACACCATCTATCCGCGCTACTAGTTCTGCCATCCGACGGACACTTCGTTGAATACCAGGTTGAGCAGAAATGTAGTTATCTTGAATACCATCAAGAAGGCGTGACAAACACCAAAAGGAATCGGCCTCAATTGCATTCAGGACATTGTTGGAAAGAAGAGATGGATCAAAACTTTCGGGATCAGAGTCTATTCAATATCAGTCATGTCACGGTTAAATTGCTATGAACCGAGCACACCTATGTATGCAGAGAGAAAGACTTGAAAGAAAGGAGTAACTAGATCGTTAATTCCCTGCACATAGCCGCTTGCCGGATGTCGAATCGCCCAAACGTAGAGGATCCTTTCCAGGCTCTATCAAAAGTATCAATCCTTGTCACGGAGTTATATCAATAGAATGTTCCCACCCGTTGTGTTGTACTGTACATCCAAAGTCTCACACCAGGGCGTGTACGTGGTACATCTATCTCTATTTGGTGCCAGATTTGCTGATCAAGACCTTCACGATTTCGCGCAAAAGCTACCTCGACTAAAGAAAGGTATTCGCTTCGTTTTCGCGCAAGCGTCGTTGAACGAAGAGGTGTCGGAAGGGGAAGATATCCCTTGAATATGCGCATGAATCCTTAGGAAGTGTAAGGGGACACTGGACACTCACAAGAAGGAGTTGCCAGGCCATAGGTCGAAGATCAACTGGTATACCAGCCCAAGCAAGTTTTCGTAGCTCAGCTACGATAAGGCATTTGGCTAAGAACTATCGCCTTAATGAACGATGCATACCAATATTGACATCCTGACTCGAAAGACAATCCAAAAACTTGTGTCTCCTGTTCGACCGTACTGACCTTTCTCTAAGAAGCTTCTCTGAGCGTTCTCGGACTGCAGGGGTATCCAGTCCAGCACTTTTGGAATGCCCTTCCGATTGCGCAAGTTTGTCAGGACGTCGAGCCCGATGTTTGATACCATTGAACGGATCTAACATGACACATAGTATTGAGGAATCAGGAAAAAGATGATATTGAAAGATGATACCAAGGACAATATCGTCTACGTCTTCTCGTACATTTCCTTGTGCGCGTTTAGCCTTTGATGGAGGTAAGGTAGGGGCTTGATCCTGAGGAACATCGGTTTCCAGATCGCCAAGTATCATGTCACCTTCGACATCAACATCTCCTTGACCCTCTAACTGCAAGGAATATTCTCCTGATGCGTCATCATTATCACCAGGTGTCCGACCGTTAGATGTCTTGACAATTGTCCACCCACCCCTTGGCTCCGTCGGGACATTTTCTCGATAAGAACTTGGATTCGGAGCGCTCACATGCGTATATGAGAAAGAAAGTGTGGGGGACGATGAGTTGTTGTCGGCTTTTGGAACCGGTTTA
The DNA here is from genome assembly GCA_017657375.1 of Termitomyces sp. T27. Taxonomy (NCBI): domain Eukaryota; kingdom Fungi; phylum Basidiomycota; class Agaricomycetes; order Agaricales; family Lyophyllaceae; genus Termitomyces; species Termitomyces sp. T27. The sequence goes on along the minus strand of JAGGAW010000015.1, from coordinate 6,222 downwards.
GGAGACGTTCGCGTATGATTCCACGATTTGGTGAGTGACGATTGACGTGGAGATTCTGAGTCTGAACCACTGTCCCAAGCATCATCCTCGGCCCAATCGCCGATACCTCGAGGATTGAAGTGATTCGAAGGATTGATTCCAATATGGGGCCTTGCTGGAGGTGGGCGGGCGGCCATGGTATCTAATAATCTATGAGTTCGCAGTATCATTATGTAAACAAGACCCTCATTGCCACGTGAGAAATCGATCCAGTTCATAACCTCTGCCATGGACTAATTACAAGTTCATCTATTCCTCACGCCATGTCTGACACGCGTGGTCGCTGCAGCTACTGCTCTTTCGATGCTGGACGCAGCAATGTCAAAACGTGCGCCCGCTGCCGGTGTGTAGAGTTCTTGTCACATTATTATTATCGTCGTGAATCTGATGCACGCCTCGACGCGCCAGCATGGTGCGTTATTGCTCCAGGGAATGCCAAAAGGCGGCGTGGCCTGAGCACAAAAAATTCTGCAACGACGACGTATATAAACACATAGAAAGCGACCCCACCGGTACCGAAATCTTCGATTTGCTCAATAGGTGAACTCAAGAATGGTGTGACGCGCATCGCTGAAGGTTTGGTCAAATTTCTCTGGTTCGGTCAGAGAGATCCGGTTACCGGCCAAACAAAACAGTACCTTTGAAAGACCCATTGGAAGACTCAGATCACGCTAACTTCTTTGCTCAATATTGGGAAGAGGCAATGATTGACGTGATACAGAAGGGTGATCGTGAGTATAGATCTAGTGATTGTTTTGTATCACAATTCCACAACATCCATTCTATCCTCCTCCAGCCGGGTTGACAAGTAATTATCCCAAGACTGTCACATTCAAAATGCTTCCAAATCTGAAGGCTATTGTTTCACGTTCAAAGGATGGATCTGGCCCGATAACAACAGCCCGGAGGAAGTAGATAGATTCACTTATATCTTCTACCACCAGTATTTAAACATGTATATCTTTGTTCTTACTCCTTCTCGACACGATCTTCTTTTCTTTCTTGCATATAATAACCTGTATTAATACCAGGTCCGATTGGGCAATTTGTGTTACTACTTCGAGTTAACGAAAACCACCTTCGTTGTGGCGCACAGGGTTACTTGGCTTTAGATTGTCCTCCGCTCGGCGGTGAGTGCGAAATCATCAAATATTTTACTTACTGCTGAAGACAATATATCTCACATGTAGCACATAGGGTATACCATACTCCTTGGCTCGCCGCATCATCGGTGGTCAGCGTACTGGGCGCCGCGACATTTCAATCACATGACATTGACACTCCTTCATTTCGGCCACCATGTCAACCCGAGTCACCTCTGCGTTAGCCCAATTTTCCACCTGTGAAATCTCAGATGCCCTCATAAAGCTGGGTGTTCCTCACGGAGGTCACGTTCCTGACATTGGCGAAATGTTCGTTTGTGGCCGAAACTGTGGTCCAGCTTATACCGTGCGCATGGTCGACACATCCAACACCATTGCGCCTAGGTTAGATTCTCATTTTCTCGACATAGCGCCTCATGGGCACTTTATTGTAATAGACACCCCATCCCGTTCAGTTACTTCCTTAATTTGGCGTGATTGTCACTAATACACTCGTATAGATGTTAAAAACGCGGTGTGGGGTGAGCTTATGACAGTAGGAGCTCAAGCTCGGGATGCAGTCGGCGTCGTAATCTCAGGACGTTGCCGAGACATCGAAGATCTGCAAAAACGGAAGCTTCCTATCTATGCGAGAGGTCATTCGACCCTAGGACAGTCGACCTTCACCCGACCTTCCGAAGTGAATGTACCTTTGGTCATTCAACCTCAAGGAAATGCCTCCACAGATTTTCCATTTCCCTCAGTCACAATAGAGCCAGGGGACTGGATGGTCGCAGATCGCGATGGAGTTGTTTGTGTACCAAAGGCAGTAGAGTCCCAGGTAATCGAGTTAGCTGCAAAGGGCAAAGCAGTGGATGAGTTATGTCTGAATGACATTTTGAATGGAAAGGGCGTCGCTGCATCTTTCAAAGCGCACCGATGTGGTTAATGACGGGGTTGGCTTCGGTGCGCTTTCATGTTGAGTCACAGCTGCCTGTGTGTTGGATCAATGCTTCAATACACTTTTGGATTGGTCAGAACCAATAGTCTTTCAATGGGAAGGCATCTGTTCCACAGCGTCCGGATTCATAAGCCTCAACAGCCGACGAGGCGATGAAAATGTCAAGGATCCTCCAGGCCTCTCTAAATTTATCATACAACAGATGGTGATGGTGATAAGTGCTTGATAAGTGGAAATCCCTTACTCAGTGCGGGCTCTCGGACCGCTGATCAGTTTCTCCTGTAAGAATTGAGTTGAATATTGAACTGATCATTGGGTCACGACGGGCTTTGGATCACGATGGGGTTTTCCAAGCCACTGCAATACTGATATGAAATCGATTGGGTGTATTCATTGAAGATGCGATCTCGCTATGTGTTATTTCTACAGTGGCATATCAGTTCTGCGTTTGTTGTTGCATTCTGTTCCGGGAGTGCTAGAGATGCTTTTCTACGAGCGAAACAAGCTTCAGAAGTAGAAACGAACATCTCTTACCTGCACGTATGAAATTCAGTGGCTACATGATCGTAATTGGAATGTTACACATACTTATAGGGTTAGATGGATATAGGTCTTGAGGTGCTGTCACTTGCTCTTGCCTTTCCCTTTGCTGATAGGTTTGGAGCCAGATATAGATGTTTGAGCAGGACTTGTAGCTTCGGCATGTGCTTGACGAATTGCCGCACGGCTCAAACAAAAATCGATGTGAGAGTTCAAGCCTTGATTGTCCGTTCGAAGTGTCTTTGCACAGACAGGACAATCGTAAATATCTTTATCTATGGCTGTCTCCAAAGAAGCTGATCGTCCTGTTCTCCCCGTACTGTAAGGTTTGATCGGTTTAGGACGACTCGCGTTTCTGTTAGATTTCGTAGGGGGTACACGATAGAGCTTTTCTGAAGCAACAGAATGAGTTTGAGGCGCTGCACCAGGTGGAATAGGTGCGTATTCAACGTCCTCCGTAATGGGATCCTCTGCGGCAGCACAACTTTTGAAGTTCGGATAAAGATCGTAGTCGTCTTCATCCACCTCATGGAAGCCCGGCATTGCCTCATCTGGACGACCATCATCCGAAAATTCGGGGGAATCCATTGGGCCGACATCAACATGCTCTAAATCTGTCTTGATCTTCTGTCGAGGTCGAAGATCTTGAAAAGATTCAAAGAACTAGACACATGTGTGTTGACTGCCCGATCTGATGTAACAAATTCAGCCACCTACACGCTTGATGCCATTCGCTGGGTCCGGAGGCGCTCGGAGATCTTTCAATTTTGTTACTCTCAAGCCGATGAGACGGAGCGTCAACGGAAACTCAGGAAGGAGAAGTTCTCTGCCACTCTTCGTGTGATTTGTGAATAAGTTCATAGATTAACATTGAGAAGGCTTACTGCAAAGATATCTTCCTTCTTGGTGATCCATCGGTCAAAGGATTTAGCACGAGTAAACACTAGCAGAGTTTGAGTATATCGTTCTATATATAGGAAAGCGACATTGCCGACCTTGGTATGTATCCAGCTTAAATTTTAAAGTCACGGTTCGAGCTGCCCATCCATTCTCAGTCATATCCCTTTCAAGCTCAACAGCGACGTCGTGAAGTTTGTCAAGAATCTGCCCTTTGTCAGTCAGTGGAGAGAATGTCCTGGACTGGTGTTAGGGATCGATGATATTCTATTGAATAGAATCCCCACCGCTCTGCGCCGATGCTCTTTCTTTCTTCCCTTGTTATTGGCTTAACTACATTTGAAGTGATACCGAGATAGGTTCGGAATAGATGGTGGGACCCAAATTGTTTGTCCATAAGGTAAATGGTCGCGCGATGGGTGAATATATCTCCACAAGTCTAAGGTAAATTCAATGGAATGCACTTCAAAAAGCTTATGCGTCGACTTACCTTGACGCCGATGGACTCCAGAAGTCGTTCGTTGACTCGACCAACACCTGGGACCTTGCGAATAGGAAGATCACGCAAGAAGGAAAGAACAGAGTCCGAGTCGAAAGATAACTCAAATTGCCCATTAGGTTTATTCTACCACTAGTCGATGAGGGGATGACTACTTGGAATAGGGGGACCGACCTTGTCTGAACAGATCTAGAAAGGCAGGTTGAACACAAAGTCTGCGACCGTTAATCAAACCTACTTTTGCTAACATCTACACACTTTTATCAGGTGTCTAGAGGAAAAAATAACCAATTACGAACCTTAGTCGGCGCTATCCCTGCACTTGCGGTAAGCTTTGTTTCTTTATACACAGCTTGGCGCAATTCCTGAACACAGATCGCTGGACTTAAATTATGTGTCTTGCAGTAAGTTGTGATACTAAGAAGGTATTGATTTCATGTCCAAAGCAATCAGCGATTCTTACTTGAGGTATGCTTCATCGCAGCCAGCAGCGAAGAAAGTAGGATCATAGCGGTGAAGGACAGACATGACAACTTTGGACAGTTCCATGTACCTCGCAAGGTGAAGTGGAACGAATATGAGCCCCGGGCATAACTTTTTGGCGATAAATCCTAGAAAATAATCTGTCACGCATCAAATGAACTTTACAGAATGTTACTTACCTGGCATTCCCGACCGCACACCATACTTACGCGCCTCGTAGGAGGCAGTGCATAACATACCACGTCCAACCTACACAGGGTGTAAACCCATATTTCTCAATGTCAATTTGAAAGATTTTACAAGGCGCAGTACGCACACCGAAAGGTTTTCCCGCTAGGTCTGGATTGTCCAATAGTTCAACATTCTGAGCATACAATATGTCAACTGAAAGAAGGCTGACTGAAAGAAAAGACCAACAGCATAGAAAGCATCCATATCGACATGAACAACTGTCTGGGACAAATCTCGTTCAGCCTCCAGCTCACTAATCTGCTCTCGATAAGATCAGTCAAATGTGATTCCGATGACTGCCTTACCAGACGATCGACAGAATGCTCAACACTCTCTACAGAATGTCATCTCTGGATAGTTCAACGACAGAGAACTAACGTACTGAGGTCAACGCCCTCGAGGGTATCGTCTCTCAACTGTAAAATCTTGTCAATGCGCTGTGTTAAGTCCTGATCCTTCTTCTTCTCATTCTCAAATAGCCTTTTGTCAACTGAAAGTGGTTATAACTACTGTGAACACGTACATAATAATATTTGGACCCTTTGGAAGCTTCAGCTATTATGCGATTGATATCCGTCTGATCTTTTGCAAGACTACAGTGAGGTTGATAAGTGAACACGGATGTATCGCAAAAGGTCTGAGCATAACGGTCACCCTCACCCAGCTTTGCCGGTGGAAGGTCCAGCTAGACGGTTCACTAGACTTGTGGTATCCTGGGATGCAACAGGTTCCGGAATATTTTTGGACATGTCCTTTGAGGAGAGGTCTGCATCAACAATTCAGCGCTCAGCAGTAGAACCCTAGTACACGCGTGACAAAAGTTCAAGCTAGGTCGACGACGAATGTCCCACAGCCGCCCCGGCAGACCCCGGCCCGTCGCAGCAGGGGTGCCTCCGAGTCTCACACATTCAATATCTTCAAATTCGGTAGACTCGGTCAAAATACTTAACGGTCAAGAAACCGAAATTTTAAAGTCAAACGTTACATCAATGAAAAGTCTGGTTTTGGATTGGGGCATGGGTCCTTGTCAGGGATGTAAGTAAGTAGGTGGTGCCGGTGATGTTCGAGAGTGCTCTTACGTTCTCCTTACGGAAAAGGCCACGCGCGCCTTCGCCATTGCGCATGACGCCCACCAGACGTTGGAAACGTGGACGGATTACATAAATGTCATGTATTGGGTAGGGAAAGGGTTCATTATTAGACAACTTTTCCGATGGACAGACATTTATACTAGGTCTACCGAGGCGTATTCTTGCAATGCGACCTTAGCTATTAATTATATAGCGGAGGTAGATATCAGAATAGTAACAATAGTAACAATACTTTACAGCTCATTTCATAACGATAGACCCCTTCGACTTACCCTTGTTTAGTTGTTTGTCTGATTTCCGCTGTCGTGCTTGTGAATTGCCTTGAATTGCCGAGATTTGGCCGAGATGTAGCGAAAACAACCATGATGTTCAACTTACTTACCATTTGAAATACATCAC
>JAGGAW010000014.1:0-55027 GCA_017657375.1 Termitomyces sp. T27 | reverse complement strand
GTCTGAAGGTGGCTGAAGACTTGGGATTGTGGGGGAGGTCTTAGGAGTCTTCAAAGGTGTTTGGTCTCCTTGACGCAAGGGGGAAATAGCCTCGATGACTTTTTCGCGAGCCTGTACACCCTGTCCTCTGGAAGGTGATACCGACATTGCGACCTTGTTTGGTGGGGGAACACTTAATTCCTGACGTCCAGGAGTGAGTGAAAGAGATGGATTGAAAGTAGTTTGCTGTCGCGGAGAAAGGGGTTTTGAAACAGGGATTGAATATTTGAAACGAGATTTGGTTCCACGTAATCCATGGACGTGAGCAAGAATCTCAAAAACACTGGGCCGCCTTATTCCATGTTCCTGAAGCATTGATGCTGAAAGCAATGAGTATAAGCACACGAGATACAAGTTTTGGGCATACCAATGAGTTGATTCATCTGAGGTGAGTAGACAGGATATGGAGGAATTTTATACTGGACGTTCAGAATAGCAAGTTGGCCATGCTCCTCAAACGGAGTCGTGTAATAGCATAGCTTGTATAGCAAAACACCAAGTGCCCATACGTCGCTTTTCTCGTCAATCGGTCTTCGTGAATAGACATCGATCATTTCTGGCGCCCGGTATTGAAGAGTCGTATACCGATTTAGATCAGCTTCAAGCGCCCGGATTTCTTGAGTCGTCGTAGGGGGTCGAGAGACGGTTGTCGCAGATCCAAAGTCACATAGCTTGTAGGATGTGGCGGAAGATTGCAGGATATTTTCCACTTTCAAATCTCGGTGTAGAAGGGGAGGACGGACATTATGCATGCAAGCAACTCCTTCGCAAACGTCGACAAAAATATGTAATATCTCTGCTTCTGTGAGACGCTCTCGGAGCCGACGATTCATCATATCAATGATTCCGCCACCTAGAGCTATTCAGATACTGAATAGGAGTGTCCGAGAAAGGGCTGACCAGGGCAGTATTCCATCAGGATAAAAACCTCGTACATCCCGTTCGTCATCTGGTGCCATGCCGCGTCAATAAGATGGACAATGTTTGGATGGCCTTGAAGCAGTCTCTAAGAAACAACATAAACGACATCTTACGCAGATCACAAAACACCCACCATAACATCAACCTCTTTCTTCACTTCCGCCAGCATGCCTTCATTAGCGATCGCAATCCGCTTCAGGACATGATGTGTAGTGTTATATACAGGCGTCGGTGTTCTTACGAGGTACACATGCGCAAATCCACCTTTTGAACAGGTCGATGAGTATCACAAGCCCTCTAGACAGCTTGGATTCAAATACCTTGGGATAGATATCGCTCAACCTGTACAGTGAATTTGTTGACTACAATGGATTGGCCGGGAACGAGAGTTCCCTTGTTCTGCACGTAGGCATTGTACGCCTGCTGCATTGAGCGCACCACGTAAGTAGATGCGAGATGAGAGGAACAGTTACTATCCACGTGACTATAATGATCGAGGCGAAGCGGCCCCGATTTGGAAACTACTACATGATAAGTAGGTGTTGGAACTCATAGTTTGGAGCCTGTTCTCGCTCTTATCATCCATGTCTGACCTCTTGCACTCTGCGCTTAGAAACACTACAATTCCATACTCCAGACCAGGAACTCCCAGCTCTCATGGCCCCAAACAGGTTGGCTTCGTCGGACTCGGTGCCATGGGATCTTTGATGGCAGCTAATCTTGCAAACCAACATTCGTCGCCAAACGGTCACCCTTCCCTGCTTGTCTGGAACAGGTCTATTGACAAGGCTGAGAAACTTTTTGCGGCCCTTGGGAGGGATAAGATTCGTATTGCACAGGACCTTGCCCAAGTTGCCTCGGAGTGTGATGTTATTATCACTAATCTTGCTAACGACGCAGCCGTCAAATCTGTCTATGAAAAGTTTGCTGAAGCGTTGAAAGTAGGTTACATATCTCGAGTGATCAAGAATCTTGATCTTTGTTTTGTATAGGCAGAGCCATCAACCACAAAGAAAAGAGTCTTTGTCGAAACGAGTACTGTGAGATCACCGGTTCTGTCATTGGCCTCCCGTCATGTTGACCGACTGCTGTTTCCGTCTCAGATATACCCAACTCTAGCAGGTAAACCTCTATGTGGCCAGACGTATGATTTGTCTCACGAAACACGCGGTCCTAGGAGAACTCGATGAGCTTATTTCTGCAATTCCTCACGCGCACTTAATTACGTGCCCGGTCTTCGGCGCTCCCAATATGGCGGCGAAGGGCCAACTTCTCATTGTCATGAGTGGCGATTATCGTTCCAAAAAGGAAATCGCGTACCTTCTCGTGCCAGGAGTCGGCCGTAAGGTGGTCGATCTAGGAGAAAATCTAGAAAAGGGTTTGTCTGCAACATCTGCGAATGGTTTTTGCTCTTGCTGATTTTCCCTTTTAGCGCCAACGTTCAAGCTTATCGGAAACTCTATGATTCTTGGAACTCTGGAGGTGCTTGCCGAAGCATACACTCTCGCTGAGAAGTCAGGGATTGATGCGGAGAATGTGCACAACTTCGTGCAGGGTGAGCAACCCCACAGTTTGGGTCGTGTGATTCTATTGATGCTGAAAACTGTGGAAACCAGACATGCTTCCAGCTCCTGGGTCAGTGACCGTTAGCCTCTGTGCAACAATATACCTCGATGCTCATTGGCTTGTGTCATTGAAGCACGGTTGCATACTCTGATAAAATTGCGCACGATAAATTCGATGGTTCTGTAGGATTTGCAATTGATGGTGGTATTAAGGATGCATCGTTCGTTCTTTCCCGAGAATATGCTTTATTCTTGCTGACCATCGTAATAGTCACATCCGACGCTTGACAGCTGAATTCAATTCCCCAATGCCGGCCATTGATGTTGCTCATCAACATCTTCTGACTGCTCGTGCGATACATCAAAGCATGAAACAGGAAGGAAAAGCAGTGCATGAAATATTGGATTGGAGCGGAATTGTTGCGGGCACGCGAGTTGCTGCTGGTCTTGATGGATTGGATAGCAATAAAGTGTGTCCTACCTATGATTCTCATAGTTGCACATCGTTTAACATGGCAAATTTCAGCATGACAGTGTTGTTCATGAAGACTGAACCTCATGACTAGCCTTTCAAGAGAAAACATGTAATCATAGGAGTAACTCGGGCTGTCAATCATACTGTATCCTCGTGACTTGCGGAAGTCATTCAAGTAAATGTCGTGGGTTCAAGGAATCTCTGCAAAACACTCAATCTCTACGTCTGCCCCGAGAGGTAGACCTGCAACTCCAATGCAGGTGCGCGCTGGAAGCTTGTCCTTTTCAAAGAACTGTATAAATGTCACCTTATGAGGGTTGGTCGTGCGATCAAGTTCGATCATACCTGTATATAACTCTCGTTCATTGGAGCAAAATCGCGAGGGAGGTTGGTCAGGTAGATGTTGGCTTTGACGATATGTTCCAATCCCGAGCCGGCAGCCTTTAAAACAGTCGCAATGTTTTCCAAAGCAGCACGCTGATATCAGTGAAAAGATCGATGATCATGAAGGGTCTACGCTAGAACGGGTTCTTACGGTTTGTGCCTGGACACCCCCTTCAACAAGCTTCAAGTCTTTCGTACAACCTATATTTCCTGATACATAGACATTCCCCTGAGATATCACGGCTTGTGCTGCAGATAGCAGATGATCAGGGAAGAAGCGTAGATGATCCAGTGGGTACGACTAACAGAAAACAGGCAGAGGCGGTACAGCATCTGAGGTAGACACAATAGTCTTCGTAATGGCCATACGTGAATAGTATGAGTGGGAAAAGTGCAGAAGCTAGGAGGCAGAAGCGTCATTAGGTTCTCATCAGTTTCCGACAGTCCGGCATCAACCTGCTGTTTCGTGTGCTACAAGATCAACCAACATAAGCATGCTAAACACTAGGCATGCTAAGCACTAGCAAAAGTGGGTACCAACAGCAAGATGTATAATCTAAGCCAAGTTTCTACACTGCAAGATCTTTCCGATACTGTATGAAAGCAAGCAGATTGTCGCGAACTTCTTCTGCTCTCAACTTAAGTTCCTTACCGCCCTCTTTGCGCTTATCGATGCCCTTGACAGCCTTTCTGACACCCTCAACGCTGGATATGAGCCGGCCGAGGTAACCTCCTTGCCGGAAGTTGATATCATATGGCATTTCTTCGTCTGAGTAGATGTCAATCAATGCCGAGGTAGCTTGAATGAGGGGCTCGGTTCCAACGGGCGAGGATGTTCCACCAGACGGAAGGAGTGAAAGCAGGTATTGGGAAATCAGCTGAGCATTGATGTCAACACGAGGAGACAAGGGGTGACTTCATGTTACTCGCCTTATTTCCGTCGATGGACTGAGGGTACTGAGCTAAACATTCAAGAGTCCCAATGCATTGAACTCGTATCCTTTCATCCGATGTAGTACCGCCTAGTTGAATTAAAAGCTGAACCTGTTCTTCGTTAGGCACCTTCCAAAATATCATCAGGATGCCATAGAACATTCATAAAGCAAATAAATACACTCACCAACGAACCCTTCCACACATTTCCAATTCCCCACAGGACACCGACAGCAACATGCCACATCTCCTGTCTCCTTTCCTGGCCTAGGCCCATCTCTGTTCCGACAGCCGCAAGGGCAGACCATACCCCATCCCAAACCTTGCGACCAGTATCATGATCGGCAGATATGCTGGAATTACGACCGGTAGCAACTGACAGGAAAATATTGTTCAGGCATTCTAAAGCACATATGTGAATGGCACTGAGAACAGATGTCGTTGGAGGATGTGATGATGGCGCTGCTAACGGTGGAAAAGATAGGGATGTAGGCTGTATGAGGGCAAGTAATGGGGCTACCAAAGTCGGTAGGAACGACACCGAAGCGGAGTTGACTGGAGGATCTTCTTCCATGCGTTCATCTCCGACATCCATTTCTAAATGTGAATATGTAGATCAAGATAAAAGGGAAATAGGAAATCTATGTCTGACCTTCATCGTCCTCGCTGCCACCCTCCTTCTCAGGCACTTGAATTTTAGGATCTGGGAGTGTTGCACACACCCCGGTCAAGATTTCCAAGGCCAATTGAACAGTACGCAGTGTTGTTTCCAAACGCGCCAATTCTACCTCTTCTTTAGATTTGTGGTCGGAACCTGGGGTATGTTTGAGAGACGATTTTTCAGTTGCAGGTTCAGAGTTCTGAAGAAAATGACGTTAGTGATTTGAAACCAAGAATATTGTCCAAGCTATAACCTGTAGTGTGACGAGCTCCAGAGCCTTGGCGGAGGCTTCAAATAAGGACACCGAGGAGATCACGGGCTGAAGGAGAGGAAGAACAACATCGTTGTCAATGTCAATAGACGATGCGGCTGTAGGAGGGGGTAGAGGCGAGACATTCCGCAGAATACCTAGTCCGCGGGATTATTTGAGTCATACTGCACGCCGCAAGGCAAATAAACTGCTCTACCTGAGCAAAGGACTCTCAGGGTATTAGAGCGGGGATCCGAAGGGTCCTTAGCTTTACCATTGGGCACATCGGGTGATCGGGCAATATCAAGCAGACATGAGAGATACCCAGCATCAGCTCGTAGATCGGAAATAGCAGGTGTATTGTCATCTGTAAGGACATAGAGACAGTGCGCTAAGAGTCCAGTAATCAGGGATTGGCGCGCTTGGTTTGAAAGTCAAGGGGCGCACCAGCAGCCGTCACCGGGGCAAGTGGAAGCTTGTCCCGTGCACCAAGGAAAGACATGAGGAATGGTACAAGGCGGATGTTGTTTATGGCATCGAGGGCTTTGTTCGACGTCTCGCTACGTTGATAAGAGGAATTTGGACTGGTACAGGTCGCGTACTACTCACGAGAGACACCACAAAACCGTGATGACATTGTCTGCAAAGTCGTATACAAAATTCCGGGCGTTCTCCGGTGTATTTGATCCTTCAAGATATTGGGACAGGGTATTAGAAATCTACCCAGACAATAATCAGCTGCTTTCCTTAAGACTCCGAAAGACATACCTTGGGAATAAAAGTTCCCCATGGAACAAGGATGTTTTTGTTATACATCTCCGCACAGATGTCATATCCGCCATCAATACATAAATTTCTGGATAGATTGAATCATGAGAGGGGAAGCGTGAAGATCTTCATGAAGCACACGCACCTTAGAGATCCAGCAGCTTCAACAATGACCTCCTCCTCACTGTCTGTTAATCTTGTAACTAATGCACCGACGATATTCTTCCCCTGTAACAATCGCCGGGTCGATGGGTCGTTCTGGATGAGGTTGGAGACAGCTACACACGCCCATTTACGTTCTGCTGCATCCGGACTTTCCATCTGAGCATCCTATAAGACACGTCAGGCATTCGAGGGTAATAGAACCGACCTTTTGTAGGATAGGTAAGATAGCCTCGGATTTTGATGAAGTTGAAGTTGCAGACGCTAAACCATGCGGAAGATGAGAGTCTGGAACTCTCATAGGATTATGTCGTCGCATGGCGCGTTTTTTTTGTGATTTACCCATGATAAGAAGGAGTAATTGATTGTGTTCAATCAAAACTTGGACAGAAGTTCTCGAAAAAAGTTGTGCACGTGCCGGCATCTAATCTTATCTCGGTTTATTGTACAGCAGCTTCTCTTCCGTGGTGATTAGTGTATGTACAGCCAATGAACCATCCCAGTGTATTATGGTATACGTGTTGATATCCTACATAAATTTGCTTTGCGACGTAAATGACAACACCATAGTCCAACCAATCAGCCAAGAAGATAAGTACATGTTACCGTAGATTAACTAGGGGTAATAGCAAGGGGGCGTTCCGTCACTAGCAACAGGTCCTTGAACAAGGGGGTTAGAGTTGTCCGCAAGCAACCTAGAAGCGGAGGATACGTCATCACGCGAGGGTATAGAATCCGTATTTTGGCCGTCCACAGCGGACAATGGGCTGTCAGATGCACCTTGCCAGTCATGGGAAGGGGCACTTGGGTACGTATCAGCATAGCATGCAGCTTCTGTTTCAGTAAGAGGAGGTGCAGATGGAGCCAGCCCTGTCATCTCCGATGACTTATTTGGTTCTTCTTCTTCGAATGGCGGCGCGGACGGACCGGGTTCAGGCTCGACCAACATGTCGTCAAAAGTATAAGGATAATCGTAAAAAGCAGGAGAAGCCATCTTTCCTTTAGAGGGAGGTGGGGGAAAGAAGTTGGCTGGAGAGGAGGGGCTTGAAGGGAGACCGGATGGAGAAAGCTCGCGATGGGCGGACTCGTGGTAGTGCGATTCCTCGCCAAAATCTCCGAGTTCCTCGTCTTGCCAAACCGGTACTGAGGCGTGGTAAGTGGTGGAGGTTGAGGAGCTGGTAGGATCAAGCGGGGGAGCACTGGCGAGTTCAACCATGCGAGCCAAAAGCCTCTTGTCGTCAGTGGCGACATGAGCAGCGTGTATAGGGTAGGGTGAATTATTTTGACTGCGAAAGTCATAGGAGGAAGATTGAGGATTCGGACCTGACAAGATTGATCCAGGTTCTGAGATAGATAGCCCTTTGTCCCTTCCAGGAGTTTGTGCCAAATTGTTAGCGTGGTAGGCGGGAGGAGAAGGTGGGCATGACGACGAGACCTGGGGTGTATCATCTGGTTGCACAGGAGAGGGAGTACGGCGTGTCTCCTCCAGTCGAGTAGCTTCGGTCGCTGTGTATAAAGATTCCAGAGATGACCTTCGTGATATTGTGACCAACGAGGTCGACGTGGGCGGTTGGGCAGCGGTTGTTTGGGTGTCTTCAACTCTGTCTAAAGATGCGCAAGAGCTGTGTGGGCTGTTCACCCTCGTGGCCATGCCAAATCTCTTGCCACGTCGTTGACGTGCAATATATTTTGCGTTAGCCTTCCAACGGGCAGTGGCCTTTGCCCAGATCTTTTGCTTCACCTTAACCTCTCTCTCCGTCATCCCATCATCATCTCCCGGAGGTTGTTTCTTTCGCTTGCGAGCTTTCCTCTCAACATCACTCTGCCCTCGTCCTCGACGTTTCTTTTTGCGCCAGAAGATGCAGCTGATAATAAAAAAGCAGATGACGGCAGCGAGCACTAGAGACAGAGCCAAAATAAGCGTCGTGCGACCGGCGCTCGGGTCTTCTTGTGGCTTCCAGCCTGGAGGTAGGCTTATGGAATAGGTAGATGTAGAAGTCGCAGCGGTAGATAACGGCACGGAAGACGTTGCAGAATTTTGAATCTGATCGTCATCAAAGACGGCTGTAGAAGTAGCGGTGGCGTCCTCCTCACAGGACTACGACACAGGTAAGACAGTGGGTAGCAACGAAGGAAAGGAGAACGTACAAGGCACACCGTCGAGCCGTATAAGGTGTAAGTGTCAACTCTTCGCCATCGACCATTGTCACCCTTCTCAAATTTATCGGGCAGAGATCGCGGAGGGCTTCTTGGGATGAGGGACTTTTTGACCACTGGCGGAAGAGAGCTTGAAGGGCGTGTGCCACATGCTCGAGGGTTCAGAGTAGGCGTTGGCTCAGGAATGAAAGGGCATAAAAAGGAGAGCGGAGTAGGACTGGCTTCCGCTGAAGGAAGAGAAGCTGATATGTTCGCCAACAAAGCGAGGACAGTAGAAGAGGGGGTAGGAAATGATGTTTTGCGCTTGCGACGAGACGCGGACGTATAAGATAGACGCGTCGAGCTCGGTGAGCAACCAGTGTGGTCGGCGAATATTGGCTTGGCCATGATCAAGGACCAAGTGGGTGCCAAGCAACTGTGTTCGTCCCTCAGGCCTCAGCTCCGGATCCGGCACCAGAAGTGATCGCTGACCAAATACACACTGGGGACTGCAGACGATGTCGGGAGATGGCTGGGCGTCGAGATCGGCAGTGGGGAAAAGGCTTGGACGCCGGGCACGGCAGCGAGAATGGCTGGGCAGTGGGCGGTGGGAGGGATCAAGGAATGACTTAAGGGATGTATCGTGGCAAGTTCCGGTAAAACCAAGGACAATACTCAACACTTCTATTCTTAGAAGCGAAAATAAATCAGTATATCCTGGGGCAATATCCCACGGTCTATCATTCCTAATAATACATATCACAGTAAATAGATACTCTTCCGCCGTTCCTCCTCTCTTCCCTGTGCCCGCAGCAATAGCTTCTGCTCCTCCACCGGTCCCCGCGTCCGCCGCGCTACGTCTTCGCTCCCACTCTCGTACACCAGCTTGTACGAGGGCAGTCCAACACGAATCTTCATCTGTCTCACGAAGGCTGTGCCATCCTCACCACGAATGCACCTATAAATAGTCAGACACATGTTAAATCATGAGAACAAGGCCGCCGTCGCCCTTAACGCACCTCCGTAAGAACACTGGCGCCCCCTTCTGCCTCTTGACTTTCCATTCCGTCGGATAGTTCATCACGTAACTATCCACGTACCCCCGCCATCGACTCACCGCAGACCCATCTGTCTCTATACTTGGATCTTCCGCACTCATCAGGTACACACGTACACACTTCAAATCTCGTACCTGCAATAGGTTCCGATGAGTAAGGACAAAACACCAATATAATGCTAATCTTAGCACTCACCCATTGAAGTCGATATAAATGATCGTCTTGTCCAACGTGCCGTTCAGCCTCTCGACGATACCGTACAATGTCTCGTGTAGTATGCATCTCGGCACTCCTGCACAATCTCCAGAGCTCTTGACATCGGTTGTCTGACAGGACGGTTTGAACCTGAAGATGATCATTAGTTCGGGCACGATCACCGACTTCTCGTCACATCACCACTCACCTGTTTCACAAGCGCTGTAATTAACTTGTCTAACGTGAACAAGTGATATGCCTGATAGAAATAAGTATGCCAATTCAGGATCCAACAAATCAACATCTACTCCACCTTGTTCCCGAAAAACCACCTCATGTGTTCCTCAAATGTCGCCTGGTCCATATCCCCATCGAACATTTTCTCGCAAGCATTGAGGAGATACATGTAGATAACGTTGGCTTTGTCGCCGGCACCCCGATCATCTAGAACCTCCATTGCCTGTTCAAGTACTGCGGATGGGCCATTCGGTTCATCCAAGCCAAGCTCAACCGCGACACGGTTAGCCAAAAGGGAGGAATGCTTCTCAGCCGTGTGTCGAGCTCCAATTTCCTTGCACATCAGTAGACGAGAATAGAGCAGCTGCGAGTCCCAATGTATATAATTAGACACTTTTATCATGATAAAGTTAATTAGAAAACGTACCTGCAACAGCCGCAGTAAGGTGTAAAACGTCGTATTCACAAAAAAGGGACGTTCCGAATCTGATCCAAGTCGTAAAGTTTGAGAAAAGGCCTCAGCACCGGCCTCTGTAATCCATATGTCTTCAGACTTGTCACCGGAATCTCCATTACGTGAATGGTTGGAAGAACGATGGTCAGAACTCGGGGAAGGATCACGTGAAGCAGAGGGAGTCGATTTCCCCGCAGTTTTTTCTTGTACTGTGCGCAATAGCTTCCGCCTGAGATCACCCGCAGCAACACCACCCACCTGGTTTGAATGAGAACTACCCGCGGAGCGTCGCCCACTCCGTGTCCCATCCACTCCATTCAAGTCAGCGGAATCATCTTCATGACCACCCTCCAATGGACGGCACGCGGCATTGAATTCTACCACAGGGTATTTGCAGAGTGCAGGAATAAACGCTCGGAGAAACTTTTCAACTGTCCGGCGTTCTTGGATGCTATAATTGGCCTGAGAACGATCAAGGAAAGAATAGATCATCTTGAGAGTGTCGAACAATACAGATGTGTCATGGAATGAGTACTCCAGTTGGTATCCAACCGAACCTCGCGCGAATGATGCGACGCCTTCATCTTCCCAGGCCTCTAGTTGCTGGTTCTTGATAGATTCTATATCCGTAACAAAATGTTTTGCTGTGATGTTTTTCTTGTCATTTGCCTTGAAGCTAATTCCCTGGTGGTCCAAAGACTTGTAGAAATTTTTCGAATCGACCTCTCGCCAAGTTCGGCTCCATTCTCGTTGAGTTCTACGCCAATCCTCGTCCCTCTGTTTTAATCGTGCAAGGACAACAGGAACGGCGACACTAGGACAATCTTGAAGCGCCTGGATAACCTCTACTCCACTGTCCCGACCATAGACCTTCTTGATAATCCTGTGATATATCGCCTTGCTTGGACCTCCGAAATCTGCTTTCAATTTGAACAATGTCCGTTCATCATTTGACATCTCCTCGATGCGGTTATTCAATGGTTCCAGTACCGCAATTGTCCGGGCCAATGCCTCAAGGTGCACATGGTACTCAAAACGCTCTTCCTCGCTCTTGTGAAGAGCTTCCTCAAAGGAATTCTTCTTATGCGAGATAAAACCGGCTTCCTCAGATGCCCAAGTAGGATGTGAAACCCATTCATCGTTCAGAACTGATCGACAGAGTTCATCTCGCCCAGAACATGCTAATCGTATCTCCTGTCAATCGCAATTTGTCAGATGAGCAAGACATGTAGATCGATGGACATTAATGGGGTGTCGACGTACATTATCGGGCAATCTTCGATAGCTTGGTCCTTCACCATCGTCCGCAGGCAGGGCCGACAGGGCTTCTGGAGGCCCGGTGCGAATACTACCGGGCGGCCCTTTCTCAACATCATCCTGTCTTTCATCCCAACCAATTAGATCCTTGAACTCAGCAAGAAGCTCGTCGCCGAGGAACACATTAGCCCGTTCGATCAAAGTTTTTGAATCAATGACCTCCTTTGAGAACAGGCTGAGAAGCTTCAAGAAATCTTCATACATCTCCCGACTTTCAAGTGACTTTTTGGCCCTGTCAAAGAACAGCAGTTTGTCAGTTGGCGCACCGGGTAAAGTGCCGATGGCATGGGATGAACTCGAGCTTTGAAGTGGATGTGAGCCTGTCATTTGAGGGGGTTGTACAGGTGCATGAAGAGTAGATTGAGGTGAACTGGGCTGCACTAGAGGCGAGAAAGACGTTGACGCTGAGTCCTGGGTATGATGATGCTTCGGCTTTTTGGTCTACAAAAAAATTTAATTTGCATGCAACTTCAGAAAAAACAAAAATACAAACTCTACTAGGTGCAGGCTTTGCAGGGGGTACAGGTGTAGGTTCCTTTTCTGCGCCACGCTTTTTGCGTTTGGACGGTACTGCCGCCTTCTTTACCGCTTTCTCCGCTGGACTTGACGACTGGGTCTCGGGCACAACCCAAGTAGTGGAAGCGGATCCAGATGTTACAGGCTGAGGTAAAATCGCAAGGCCCTGATTCTGCCCATTAGCAACAGCCTCAGGCAAGAAATCTTTGAATTCGGCCAACAAGTCCGGAGCGTCTTTAAATAGAAGCTGAACTTGCACATAGACCTGTGATTGAAAGGCGGGCTGGGAAAAATGTCAGAAAATTCACCCTCCATCAAGCAAGCATACTCACATCCTGTAAATGTCTCTGTTCCTTCTGATATGTTTGAAGAATATCCAAAAACTGCTTGTACGTGTTGGCGTCGTCTGAATATCGTGCTTTTATCTTGTTGAGATAATGGATGGCATGATTGAACTCTCCTGGAGGTTGCGCCTCAACGGGACCTTTACCGTTACTGCCCATGTTGCCCAATACAGACGCCGCTGCAGTGGTTTGAGGATTTTGGAACCCCGGAGAATATGGAGGATCGAAGGGAGGTTGTCCCTGGAGGTTAAAAGCATGCGGAGTCTGTGAACGCGACGCTGGAGCAGAGACATGTGCTGGGATAACAGGTATGGCCCCAGGGAATGTAGGAGTACCAACGTGAGAACGAGGAAGGTTGTTGGCTATGAATGTATTCTGAGTCGTTGTTCCCTGAGGTGTCGTAACGGTGATGGTACTAGGATCGGCTGGGTCAGAGATGTCGATGCGGTAGCCCACGGGCAGGAACGTGTTGAAGCCTTGGATTAGAATGGGGTTGCCGTGAAAGAGGCGGGAGACGCGTGAAATTACACCGGGAGTATCAATCCTGGAACCGTAATCATGGATATCAGACCAGCAGCAATAATCAAGAAAATAAGGCTCACACTTGGCTTTTAAAATCTTTCATGATGTCCAAGAATTGGTTGTAGACTTCAGGCCTCTCCTGAAACTGAACTTTGACGGCATCGAGGTAGCTGAGGGCGTCTGTGACGTTCAGCTGTCGACCGGCCTCGAGGGGCGACGATTTGGGTGCACCCGGGAGTGAGTCGGTTGTCGACGGACGAGGCGTCAAGGTCCCTGGGTTCATGGTGGGTGACGAGGGGGTGGATTGTGTGGGTGCGAACGATGGTTGCGCCGACACAGCAAGGGCTTCCTGGATATTGGCCGGGTCGACCGGGCCAGGTGGTGGGAGTCCTGGTCCAGGCGCTATGATTGCGGCATCAGCATCCATTTACTATTAGCTGGATCCTTGCAATTTCGGCGACCAGCAATCAAACTGACATGAACGTTGGCGTGGGAGCCGAGGCTAATCTAATCTGATACACCCATACTTATTGATCGGTAACTACATTTACATACTAGAACTCCGGCCCGTCGATGGAATTGGGACTGGCGGTGGAAAAAAATAAGGTGCTTCGTAAGGTTGTGTCCGCAAAGGCTGGGATTTCTTCTTCTCCAGTGAACGCTTCTTCACTATTGGACAACTGACAATTTCTGAGCCCTGGTTAGACCATTTCATAGTTTTTAAGAATAGAACTTACGAGAAGTGCAAGGAATTCGAGACTCTTTACGGAAAGGACTCGATCTCTTCTTCTTTACCAGACCATGTTCTTGAGATTTGTCTTGACCCGGTAAAGGAAGCGGAGGCTTGAATGTTAGATGGGGGGATGCGAGGTGTGGAGACGAGATGCAGCGTCGAACCCTCGAGTACTTCGCACCGTGACGCAAGGGATTAAGATGGGATAGAAAACTCCGATTAGGTTCTTCACAATCGGAATGAACAAGGACACGTTCGGATGGCGTGGAGTTGACTGTTCTAGGCAGAAAAATTGGATTGGTATCCACGTCTTTAACGAATGTAATGACTGTTGGCTTCCGTTTCAGGCTGGGAGGCAACGGGTCCTCGGTACGCGGGGTAAGAGTAGAGACCGACGGGATAGTTCCAGCGGTCTTCAAATCAGTAGACCTCGGTATCATCGGGGGTCCTCGTGGATATGTCTCCTCATTGACTTTCTCGACAGAAACGTGTAACTGTCGTGTCTGGCGCCTTCCAAGTGCAACCGTCAGCGCTGTCAAAGTGTCCTCCGAAGACGGTGCTAGTGCTGAATCCAAGAAATTGAAAATAACAGAAAGGACACTCTGCATAATGGATCAACATTCAAAGCTTGCCTGAGCGCAGATGGTAGAGACTCACCAGAAAGAATCCGACGGAGGCGAACAAGTATCCTACAGTGTGGGCAACAAAACGATGCACTCGACTGTTCATGACAGAAATTAGGCAAGATGTACGTGTAAAGACGAAGATTGTTTAGGCTGGTGGAGATTCAATGCGTCAACAATTGAGTGAGTATAAGTACTAATCGCGTAAACTAGGCGGCCCGTGAACATGAATCATACATCATAGATTG
This sequence comes from Termitomyces sp. T27, assembly GCA_017657375.1. NCBI lineage: Eukaryota > Fungi > Basidiomycota > Agaricomycetes > Agaricales > Lyophyllaceae > Termitomyces > Termitomyces sp. T27. The sequence goes on along the minus strand of JAGGAW010000014.1, from coordinate 40,486 downwards.
ATGCACAGTGTACAGGGGGCTGATGACTTTGATTGTGAGTACTTAACCCGGGGTTTGAAGCTACATAGCCTGAGCTATGTCATAGATAATTTGAGGAGATGAGACACATACATGATCGAGTGAAACCCCAAAGAAACTGGCCGCTGCAGGGCGCACCACATCATGTCCAAAGCTAATCGAGGTGTCAAGTTGAGTAAGTACTGGCCGAGCAGTCCCGAAGCTGTTAAGACACTAGAGAATCGTTTGACGCATTAGCGTATATACTCAGCATGTACGAAGAGATTTTTGTGAAGGTAGAAGCTTGGGAATACAAGACAGGGTTACGAGGCTGTTGTTGCGACGAGACACAAGTTGAAGGCGGTGTTGTGCTTACATATATACCAAAAGCAGCAACCCATCAGTACTCCTTCACCGAAGACAAGTCATACCCTCTTCACGTTTTTACTTTTGTTTTACACCACTCGACCGCCCAGCTTGTACTTCATTTTGAAACTTCTGCATGGGACTTATTCGCCCCGCAACCCCAGGTTTCCTGGTCACTTGTGTCGCGACAGTTCTCCTGGCCGTAGTGTCTTTCTGCGTTCCCTATTTCCGGTCCGTTTACTTCCTCAAAGCCAATATTTCAGTAGCAGGTCACAATGGCACAATCACATTTGGGACGCTGGGCTACTGTTTGGAGTTATCGAACGGGACGAGTTGCTCAAATCCCTCGGTCGGATATGATCTAGGTGAGTCAGTTATATACTCATCGAAGGGCGATTTCTTGCTCACTCTTCAAAGACATCAATAGTTTGGTTGGAAATAACCTTCCTGTTCAAATTCCTCAAGTTGTGGTCAAATGGCTTACCTATTGCTTGGTTCTCCACATCGTCGCCCTCGGCCTAGCGGCACTCTCAGCACTTTTCGGCCTTCTCGCTCACGTACGAGAAATGTCCATGACATGTTTCAGTACCTGTATCTCCGGCTTCGCAGCAGCAGTTGCCCTGCTCGCATTCATCTTTGACATCGCCATCTTCTTTGCTGCCCGAGCTCGTATCAACTCCGTTGGCAGTGCCGAAATTGGCAATGCTACTTGGTTGACACTGGCTGCTTGGGTCCTGCTTTTCTTCAGCGGGTGTTTCTTTACTATTGGGCGTTGTTGTATCTCGAAACGCGGACCAAGAGGGAATAAGGACGATTGGAATAAGGTCGAAAGTGCCACGGGCCCTAATTCATCTGACGCCATGCGTCTGGATGCAGTCAAGGCTGAGGCGGATAGGAAGGCGAGGCAAAATAAGCTGGAAGGTGAACTTCCTGCATTCCACGAAGTGCAGCCTTTAACGGGGCACATCGACGGAGACAAGGTTTACGTGGATGACCCGTCCCGACCCGGCAATTCCTCATCTAATAGTGGACGTCCTGCACAGGTAGGAACAAGTGGAGGCTATGTACAGAAACCTCCGGGGTCCCGCACGGTTGACGAGTACTATTTACCTACTCGGACGGAGTATGCACCTTCGGCATATCCCCCAGCACCCCAGAATAACTATGGGCCTACTGGGTATGCTCCCTCAGCAGCCCAGAGTCATAGGCAGCCCAGCAGTCACTCACGATCTCAATATTCACATTCAAACTATGAGCCGTCTACATATACGACTTCGTCCCAACCTCAAACAAATCAGTACGCTGCGACCAACCAGCCACAATACACCGACCCTTACTACAACACTGGTGCTCAATATGGACATACTGCAGGTGGATCTTCATGTGAGCATCCCTTCTATGTCACTTGTATAATATGATTCTTACCTCCTGGAAGACCACACAGTTGTCTCATCCCATGAACGCCGAGGGACAAATTATACAACTTACGACCCTTACGAATCCCAGCAACCAGCTGCCTATGACAGCAACTACAATAATTACACTACTGTTTCGGCACCTGCAGCCTCTACGAATTACGCGCCTAGCCCATCCAATTACTACCAAGCACAACCCGGACCCTTACATCAAAATGAACGGAGCTATACCCTAGGCGGCGCTACCTATCCTAACAACGGTTACGGAGCAAGTTCCGTGCCGCCCTTTCCTGAGCACGAAACCTCCTACTTCCCCGCTCAGACGAACACTTCACCTCCACCTATAAATATCAACACTACATACGCTACATCCGCTCAAAACACCCTGGTTCAGAGCCCACAAGAGAACTCGCTGCGAGTGCGCAATGATGATGAGGCTCCACCCACGTATGAAGCTGGAACTTCTGGCGTTCAAGGTGCATGGGGCAAGCACTCATGAGGTCCGGGCAATCTCATATATTTGGACATTATTTTACCCTTGAACTATTTATTCACTATACAATACGGACGTTAGTCTAGGCCGCATCGTGCAAATTCAATTTCTCTGACGACAAACATGTGACATCAAGAGTACTGAGATGCTAATCAATTTCGCCTGCCAGCATCCTTCACCTTGTCCACAATTTTACAAAATCCGACCTTCAGGTTAGTTGTTGGAATTACCAGCACGGTTTGCGTACGAACAGCTAGGGCGCATACTATATATTACATTAATCACGCTCCACCATTTGGGCCCTCCGTTGGCCCGAGGTGACCATGCACGAGAAGGAATTTGGTCATAATTCCTGCATCTCGTTTGCTCAAGTGATTCTGTAGTATATTGAATGAAAGATTTCTCTCGAACAATGTAAGGCGATCCGGATGCGTGGTCAATGGTGTTGAGTCCTTGGAATAATGTGGTGGCGCAAGGAACGATCGAGAGAGGGCTTGATTAAGATCGAGCCCGAGCCCGACGATGACGGTGCTGATGAGTATAATGTTGAGTAGAACAGTACGATTCCACTGGTTCTTGCATTAAAGTGTCCTTATATTGAGTTTCATTGACCTTAAATACACGATATCAGCCGTTCCGATGGGCTACTCCTCATTTCCATACATATGTCAGTCCTGGCTCTCGTCTCCCGGTTTGAACTTCTCGACGAGGAGATCCAAAGGACTTTGCTACTACTGACATAATTTTACACAGGTATTCCAACTAATAAATGGATGAGATGGTTAATTCAAGAGAGTACTTGAGGTGGCTCTACAGGGAGCATCACACCTTGTATCAAGACGACACTGGTTAGGAAAGTAATGATTTGTGATAGACGTCAATGTCACAACTCATCCCTGATTTCCTTCCGGCGGTTAGTAACTCTTGGTGGAGGCGTCTCGGCGAGCAGCATGGAGAGGAAGTCGGCTACAAAATCTGCAGCTGCGATACCCGTAATATCCGCTGGGGTGATTCAATCGGTAGCTAGCGTGTGGACGATAATGAAACGCACCATTATCATAGGCGGGAGCAACTTCGACAATATCAACGCCACTGGATGAAGTATCAAGAATTCGCTAGAATGCAAGCCACATAAAGTACGAACACAAAGTTGAGTCCCGCCAGCCCTCTTAAGATGCGTTTCAATTCTCGAGTTGTCCATCCCCCGGCCTCCGGCGTTCCAGCTAGACAAATAAACATCGGTCAAAAATATCGAGAAACATGTTAATGACGTACTAGCAGGAGCAAGGCCAGGATCTATTCAGAGACTAGTGCGTGGCTCTCCAAGAAGGAGGTACTAAAGATACGTACCTATGACATCGATATCGAGGCTATGCTTTCGTTTATTTCTTGAGCAAGACAAGTTGAAGTATCACGTACCTCAAATAAACTGGGTTTGTCCCGACTCGGCTTCTGATCCTGCGGATAACTTCCGGGATGCCTAGCTCGTCTATGTCATCCGAACTTATCAATTGAAAACCGACTTCTCTATCATTTTCAAGATCATTTATTCCCTGAAGAGCTTTTGAGTTTCAGAACATGATGAAAAATGCGTTACGATTTACATCCATCCTGCATCGAATGCCCGCGTGAATGCTGGCATTGGCAATCAGGCCCTCTTCTTGAGCAAGGTAGAAGAAGGTCCCATGAGTGACCCGGGACTGCTCAGTCGACTGATCAGGATAACGTGCTCCTGGTTGCCATGTATCCTATTATGGAGTAAAATTTCAATCAGAACCTGCGATGTTTCAACAGTGCTGTACCAGATGCGCGTCAAAATGAATCACAGAAACAGGGCCATAAATCTTATGCAAGGAACGAAGAATGGGGAGAACCTGAACTTTAACGTTTGATACCAAGATGTGCCACCGTGGTTGAATGCCTACTCACGATGGTATGATCTCCTCCCAAACTGTCCATACCAAGTACGATGTCAGCTGCTCGAAGTGGGATAAGATAATGAATTTGCTTGCCTTACTATGCGTGGGTGCTCAAGCCCGTCCTTTGACAATGCACGAGTAGGCTCTTTCCCTTTAGAAGTACCCGCAGGGGCTCGACCGAGAAGCGTGGAATATGCCACTTCAATTTGATCCATAGCAAGTGCATTATCAAAACGGCTGACTGGAACCTTGGGGTGGCACGAGTCAAATTCATGCAGGAATCTAAATAGCCCTTGACGGACATCACCACAGTCAAGTATCCTGGCCCCTTGATCAAAAGGGCTACTACCCCACGAGACGGTATAACCCCAGGTCTCATGGATCCGCCGACTGCCCGAGCGAATTGCATATGGCCCAAAACGAGCACTTATTGTGTTCTGGCATCAGAGATAATTAAGCTGGGGGATGAGATGAATCGAGCATACCCCGGTCTATAAGTTACACCAGTGTCAAAAGGCAAGCCAAGGAGCGCGATATCAAACGATGCTGTTTCGTCATCTAAGCACCGACTATACGGAAGGTGCGCAAAAGAGAGAGGGCCTGAGAACGGCTGATCAAGCTGTGGACCATATTTCATTCGCCATGTTGTGTCTTGATCCAAAGGTGTCTGGTGACTGGAAACAAGTAGCAGAACACACAGCATAAACAAGACCGGTTGTGTTACCGGCGAGGAGAAGAACCTGAGCAGCATAGGTAGACGTAACTGGTCAAATTCAATCTTATCATCGAACAGGGTAACGCTTCTCAGGTTCTGCATATATAATACAATCTGAATCTGATTCGGCACGGCGATATAGCCGGTTAAAATGATATTTCCCAGAACTGAGCTTCAAGATTGAAAGATCGGACCCAAAGCTGTCATATTCCACCAGTCCTAGCATCGATACGTCGCAGAGACACCACCTCCCAGTGCCTACGATTTCTTGCTTTCTCACCGAGAACCTTGTCGTTCTGAGGCTTATTCGCAATGACTATCATCCGCACTTTCCTTCCGATTTCAGGAGAGTCATCAACCTCAGCTTCTTCTCCGCGATCTTCTTCCACAACCTCATTCTCATCCAGGTCAATCGGTCCTCTGAAGACCTCGTCTGGCGTGGCCTGAGGCCGCGGACTCACGCCTGACAAGAACGATAGAGGAGTTGATATTGCTGACGAAAGGAATGCAGCTGCGTCGTCAAGAATGGTTTTGGGCTTCCGTATTGGGATGGCGGTTAATAGATACGATCGGCTTCTCCATGTGTCAGACGGGCGCTCATTCTTATAATCGGGGTCGTTCTGGAAGTGTACCGAGATCTCGCCAGTTTCTTGAGAATATGAGAAAATTGGGAGAGGGTGGGCGTATACGTTCGGAAATGGATATGAGACCGGTCGTCTGTGTCGAAGAACAAGTTTGTCTCCTACGAAACAAGGTCACATCAGTCGGTAACATCATTCACCTGTCGGTTACCTTCGATATCGATAGCATGTCCAGACGATCTGGAGCACAGCGCTCCCGTGGGATCAATGAAGAAAACCTTGTTGATATTTAGTGCGTCAGTTGCGGGCTGTGTAAGTATATGCAAGCACTGGCGGCGGGCGCGAACCTGATTATTGGACTCTGGTCTCCTGCGAGCTATGATTGAAGGAGAGACAAGATGAATGACACACGTTAGGGAAGAAGAAAGCGTAATAGAACATACTTTCAACGAGAGCTGTCTCGGTTTCTACCCACAAGATGACCTCTGTCCCATCCTCAAGTTGATCCTTTTCCACATCAAGGACGCGATTGGTAGCTAGATTGCGTATAATAAAATAACCAGGAGGGAACCCGTAAGTCTGTACATTTCCATTCATCGCGAGAGACTATGTAGAATAGAGAAGAAACAAGCGCTCGAACTCGTACGATTGAGTCAAGACGACCTGGTCGATCATTTCAATTTGCACTGCCTTCGACATCAGTCATCAATGGACCCTTTGCAGCCCTTTGCACAAAGGAGTCAGGGGTCATTGGTCACCGGTCAGGACGCATACTCACGCGTGCACCTCAAGAACCTTTCAAAGTCGCCCGAGTTGCAAACGGGATCGTATAACAGATAGATAAATATCAATAGTAACAAGGTAAAAGTACAACTATAGAAAACTGCTCTCCTACTGGTCTCAAATGATCAATCTACTCAATGTCCTCCTCTTCTGTGTCTTCCTCTTCAAACGCACCAGGAACGTGCCTCTGGTTTCTCAAACGAACTGATCGTCGTCTCGAGGTTTCTTCGCGCTCTAATCTGTCTCTCTCAACCCAGTCTTCCAAGGCGCCACGCATCCTTAGCAAACCTTTCCATTCATGTCTGGCGACGGTACTGCTAGAGTGCTCCCAAGCTGCGCTCATAATTACGGGTTCCTAGTGAGAGCATGATCAGAAAGGGCAAAAAGTAGAGCAAGGTCAAGGCGTAAGTACCTCTGAGTGCCAGCTGACATCACGTACGCAGAGTGCGATGTTCCTCGGCCTTCTCGAAGATAACTCGGGCTGTGACGGGTCAAATGACATAGGCAAAGTCTTATTGCGATCCAAGACCTGCACAACTCTCCCATCCAGTGACCAAATCTAAGGATGAAGAGAATGAGTAAGGAACCACGACAGAGTACAGTAATGATCCATACATGGATTCGGCCATCAGCCGACCCAGAGTAGAGATATTGTGCTCCTGTGGTTTCCATAGGACTGAAGTGGCAACGAATAAGCGTGCGCATAACGGAATGCCCATAGTATGTCATGACGCTGCAGTCTTTTGGATGCTTAGCAACTCTTGGGCCAGGGTAAGGAGGATATCTATTATCAGTGGCGTGAATGAAAAAATGCAATACAAAGAGCTCTTAACCTACCGGTAATCGAAATTGTTCACCCCATAGTACTTGTCCTCAACAGCTTCGAACTCTTGGCTACTCCTCATCTTGCGCAAGTCCCACAACCGCATGGCCTGATCTTTACCATTGGACACGATATAACGACCATCTCCCTTAGCAGACACATAGGTGATACCCTCAGTGTGACCAATCAAGACACCTGAAGGCTTTTGAGAGGCACCAAGCGACCGGCGATCCCTGTAAGAGTGGATAAGCAATGCTCTAATACGCGAGATTGGTTAAACATACCAGACTTTGATGAATGTATCGTCGGAGGCACTAACAAGTACATTTCCAGATGCCGTATCTGCCCAACAGCAGCTGTTAACGTCGTCAGTGTGAGCGACAATTTTAACAGTTCTCCGGTTTGCAAGAAGATCATAAACTTGAAATGTTCGTTCAGGTGATGACAAAGGATAGAGAACGTCGGACTTACCAAAAATCTTTCCGCTTCCTCCCGCGACGACCTCATTCCCGTCCGCGGAGAACCGACAGCTCCAGATTCCAAAACTATCACTACGGGTATAACCCCAACCATTCGTAGCTCTAGGATCGGAGAATGAAATAGGCGTCTGTACCTGTGAGTCGTCCAATATATTGGTCATATATACAATGGGAGTCTGAGAAGAAAATGAGAATTATGCGGATGAGTGAGCCTTTGAGACCTGACAATAGAGGAATATATCATTCTGAGAGAATAAGTCAACATTGGACAGTATGCGGTTTAGAGAACCAACCTTTCATTGTCAGGAGACAGATTTGCATCTGTTATAGTCCACTGACCCGGATGACCCTGAATTGACTTGCGAACTTTCATGTTAGTTTGCAAACCCCCGGGATACACTTGTGAACGCGCGGTTCCACGTTGATTGTGGGATATAGGAGGCTTGGTAGTGTCAAAAACATGAAGGTGAAAGTCTAAATTAGAGTTAGATGGTCAACTAAAGTAAATCACTGCTTCAACAAAAAGTTAGCGTACCCTGACAACAAGTATAATAGAAAGAAGAGTCTGAATAGCTGACGTGAACGAGTTGTAGAATGGCAAATGAAGGAAGCACCCACCTGCGGAGTATTGTCCGGTATAAATGTTGGTGTCGCAAGTAGCGACAGTTGTTCCATTGGAGTTTGGAATCAAATTCTGGGAGGGATTAGGGGATGAATCCGACATAGATAAATGGGTTCTCACACCAGCGTAATCTTCCTTGTTGCTTACTGGACGAGTTCGTCGCGCTCGGTTAAGGATGAGGTTTGCAAGATTGATATTGTTGCGCCGTTTTCGTGCTTTGCTACCAACTCTGCCGAAATCTCCGCTGTTCAGCAGTTCAACGCCTTCTTTCTGCGGCTCAGTTATCTCAGGGCCCTTCCATGGTGCACTAGCAGCCGCACTAAATGCCGCGTGGTAGTCGTCGTCATCATCGTCATCGTTGTAGTCGTCGTCTTCATCATCATCCGGGTCATTAAGTGCAAGGCCGCGAATAGCGCCACCGCGACCTACAGTCCTCAGCAACCGGCTGATATCTTGAAGACTGATACCAGATAGACCGGTACTTCGAGAACCACCATAACCAGGTGACTGCGGTCCACCTGCTGACTGCATCGCAAACACAGCTAAGAAGGAAGGTAACCAACACGAAAACAGATAGGGAATTAGAGACCCTTACTACCCAAGATGTCCTGGATGGAGATCTGGATCTGTTGTGGGCCTGTGACACCGCGTATGCTGTCATCTTCGTCGCCTTCGTCTGCAGTCGGGGCGTCCCAATCTGGCTGCATGGGAGAGCACAAGACTGAAGTGCTCACATCATAATCATGGCGGATTGTCAATACGGCATCGGCATGGTGCGTCACGGATTGATCGATCAGCAACGGCAATCAACCAAACAGGCATACACCGGCAGTTGTTTCCTGCACCTGAATGAATGACCAGTGACATATGGATTCAAGTCGCTCAAATGACTATGCTCTTCGTATCACAGCAGATGAGGTTAACTGTCTCATTTATGCCTACTTACTTGACTCTGGTAAACTTTCTCCTTCCCATTCTGCCGCACAATCCAACTTAACCATTTATCGCAAGGATTTACCCATTCAGCCTTTGCTGTGAAGATGGAGGGTCAACACGACCGCTCACCTTATGCGTCGAAACACATTCAGCGCGGGGAACTTATAGAACTCCTCTCAAAGTCTCTTCTATATATTGAAGTTGAATCACACTGGAAAAATGATGCTCTGGCCAACAGTTGCAAGAGCAGTTTTTCCCTTCTCGAGCCTCACGTATGTTCGGCTTCTGAGCCTGCAAGCAAGCGGACTTCCCAAGTTACCTCAGCTCCCGAGACATCTGAGGATACACCGTCGAAATCCACGAAACCCAACGGTTCTATGACTGATGGTGTTTCTAAACGTAAAGAATCGCCGACTTCTGCGCATGCGGAGGGTCCAGCAGAGAAGCGTGCGAAGCGCGACCCAGATGATATGGATTTGGATACATCATGCGAATGTAAGTTGCAAGTATAGATTCAACCACACGCTATCAACCTTTTCTCTTTCAATAGCACGGACATTGCCGGATCCAAAAACGAGCAGTATCTTACCCGATTCAGCTCTCAAACGAGTTTCAAAAACAAAGCAGCGTATACAAGGGCCTGAAGATGAATCGACCGACCCGAATGCGGTACTTCTTCTTCCCGGCCACAAAGCGGAGGTAGGACCGTGCTATGACCTTTCTGCCTCTAATAGATTTTTGTATATCCTAGGTATTCATATGCGGGTTCAATCCCGTGAATCATGAACTTCTGGCGACCGGCTCTAAAGATGCTATCGTTAATCTATGGACTATACCAAAGGGGACTATACCGAAACCTCTAGAAGGCTCAAACAACATACTACCAATGCCACCCATTAGCATTACCGATTTTTCAGCGGCCGAGGCAGCTGATCTAACGTCTTTGGACTGGAACGCGGATGGTACACTCGTGGCTATTGGCTCCTATGACTCCGTCGTCCGGATATGCACGTCGACGGGTGAGCTTTACTTCTCGCATTTACAGCACCGGGTAATTATCGTGTCTTTCGATTCGACGTATACTGATTATTCCTGTAATATTGAGAAGGGTCCTATATTTGCTACTCGGTTTTCAAAATCCGGAAAATGGCTATTAACTGCCAGTTTAGATGGTACTGCTTGTCTTTGGGATGTCAAAGAGAAATTTCTACGCAAACAATACCGGTGTCATACAGGTATATCACATTTTTTAATGTGTTAATCTTGAGATAATGACATCTGCTTGGACATCTGCTTGTAGACTGTTGTTTGGATGTGGATTGGTTGGACGAGAATACTTTTGCAACTTGTGGTGCTGATCGTCTTATACATATCATACGTGTTAATGAGTCAGCACCCTTCAAGACACTGGTGTACGTTGTTCTCTTCTCCAGTTACCTTCAAGTCTAATCTAGATACATAGTGGCCATGGGAACGAAATCAACCAAATCAAATGCAACCCTTCGCAAACACGTCTGGCATCCTGCTCGGACGACATGACCGCTCGTATCTGGACCATTGATAACCTCAGCAATAACGACAACATTCCAGGTCTCATTGCGTCCGACGGTGTCATCGTGCTCCATGGACATAGACACTCTGTTAGTACTATTGGGTGGTGCCCAGACCCAAACCTTGGCCCGCATCCCCTCCTTGCCACGTGAGTGTTTTCAGTTCCAGGAAACCTGCTTAACTGAATTTGGGGATCAAAGTTCGTCTTTTGACAGCACTGCTCGTCTATGGGATTCTGTAACGGGCAAATGCTTGAAAGTGTTCAGTGATCACAAACGCCCTGTTTACACGCTGTCGTTTAGCCCGAATGGTCGTTGGTTAGCTACTGGTAGCGGTGATGGCTGGATACATATCTATAATGTTCTCGTGAGTAGTTCCATACAGCTAGTTGTTTCTTTCACTTATTTTTGTGAAAGTCTTATGAGAGGAAATGGTCCTGGTATGCTGGACCAGATAGGCCAGGTGTATATGAGATTGACTGGCAGGTTGTGGATGGCTTCAACCGAATTGCTTTAGCATTGGAGTGCAGCCTCGTTGCAGTGATTGACGTGGACAAGATTCCTGCATTACATTGATGGTTGAGTATGGCTATCAAACGTGATAGACTGATACTTAGTTGTGTTAGAATCGAATTTATCCTGTATTGGCGGTGAATAATATGAGTTATGGTGCTCCATCATAAGCCATGTTATCTTTCTGGCGAATTTTCGACTCGGATGCCGAAAATGGCCGAAAATGGAAAGCTTATGACGTCCCTTCTCGGCAGGCCGGCAGTTCTCATATTTATAATCTTCGTCGAGGTCGACCGTGTCCTCCACACCTACCATGCAATCAGCATTCCGACTGAGCAGCACGTCGCTGCGTACGATTCTCTCACAGCCTACGCGCGTTTCTACCTGCCATGCCTCTGTGCGGTGCTTTAGCAACTTCCGTCCAACTGGCAGTACATTGCTCAGGCAAAAACTCAATGTACCTATCGGACCGACGTTTGCCAAAGGCTCGCGCACGTTTATGACTGAAGGAACCCACGTCGCGCAAAACACTCAGGGGATTTCATGGCAACGCATGGCGATGACAGCCGTACGTTTCACTTTCTAGCTTCGCAGCATATGTGGCATCCAACTTCGTTGTTCTGATCTAGGCTGGTGTTGCTGGAGCAGTCGTCGTAATCGAAGGAGTCTTCAATCGCGAGACCAGAGACTCTCTTACCCTCGGAGAGAAGTCGCTCCTTCATAGCACCTTCCAGTACACAGGTGCCGGGTTGGCTCTGACTGCTCTCGCTGCTCGCCAGATCTTCCGTTCTGGTGCCACTTTCAGAATCATGTCGGCCAATCCTTGTTCGTTCTGTCCCACTGGTCTTCAGGATGATCACTCATCTTTCATTAACCTTATAGGGGTAGTGCTTGGTGTCAGCCTTGTCGGAAGCATTGGATCGATGATGGGTGTGTTCTACACTCCACCAGAGAAGACCTTTCAAAAGCACTTGTTCTGGCTGGTCCATCTTTATCTTTTGACTTGGTAAATTTCGTGCTGATGGCGTCTTAGGCTTTCAATGGCTTCCAAGCCGCTACATTGAGTCCACTTTTCTTCCTTAGTCCTGCACTCCTATCTCGAGCTGCATTGTACACTTGTGGTGTCGTGGGCTCCATTTCATACGTCGGTGCTACAGCAACGTAAGGTATTCCTCGCTCTATATCATCGGGTAGGGTCTGAGGCAGACAATGGTACAGAACCGATAAATATCTCAACTGGGGCGGACCACTCCTTGCTGGTGTTACTGTTGTCGCATTGAGTTCGCTTGCACCCATGGCCCTGCCTCTTGGAATGCGCGGTCTTGCAATCACTGAAGCTATCTCTCTTTATGGTGGCCTGGCTGTTTTCGGTGGATTTGTTCTTTACGAGTGAGGCCGATATGTTCTGTTATAAACAAACATTTAACTGACTTCCAATATTCAGCACGCAGAAGATCCTGAAGCACGGACGTCTCGCGGAACAAGGAGTGATGAAAGCCGATCCAATGAACGAATCTATCAGTCTCCAATTGGACATGATCAACATATTGTGAGCCATTTATAGTCACGATTACATTCATAACAATTTTTTAACTTGGTTCACAGCATCCGGCTCGTTCAAATTCTCGCTATGAATCAAAGGAAGAAGTAAATCTTATGAGATCTATCTCTCTTTGTCAATATATAAAAAGTGACATTGTAGCCAATTCCAGTAATATGTAAAAATAACGGATATTTCCCTCTGACTTCACATGAGGCTTCACACCGTACCTTAAGCAGTTGTTTTACCCAACTCTTGCAAAGTCTGGACAAATCCTCCTGGGTCCACGATGTCGGTGCCACCATAAGTTACCCTCTTGCCTGTCCGGTTCGCCCACTCCTCAAGGTTACCGTATTCGATATATCCTGCTCCACCAACCATAAAAATCATACCCTCTGCAAACGCCATGCGCCTTCCCTTGGTTGTCCCACTACTCCCTGCTGCTCCCGGCAACCCTGCGTGGGCATGCCGGAGCGCACGAGGATCCAGGAATACATAGTCGTCTGTCTCCTGTAAGGATTGGTTCGAGGCAGAGGATGAATCCATTAAGGCTTCAACGAGACGAGTAACTGGGAGCAACTTGTTTGTAGGTAGGAAGTTTTTGACACCAGATATCAGGTTCTCCAGAGCACCTCCCTCTAGGCGGCCTGCAAGCTACACGGTTTGATTGAGTTAGTAAGGACGTCCGGGACACTAAGGGAGACGCGTACTCTGTTGCCCAATGCACTGAAACCCTTGAACAGCTCTCCACCCTGTCCTGCAACTGAACCAAGATTGGGAGTCTGGGAACCACTAACGGCGCTCGTTGAGACTGTCATGCGTGAGATTTCCCTCGTACGCCTGACGTAATCGAATGCAGAAACATCGGCACCAGCAGCCTTGAGCTCCTTCTCGAGCTCATTTATATCCTCGCGAGAAATGACATTGTCCGGCGATGAGAGGTAGAAGACAAGTACGAGGCGCAACTTATCGATGGCGGTGAACGCGCCATCGGCTCGTGGAGCGCGGAGAGTTTCAAGAATACTCGCTACCGACTGTAGAAAGTTCAGTGAGGCTCAAGAGAATGGGAATGAGCAAACCTGCTTGCCGACAGCTTCCTCGAGGCTGAAAAGTTCATCCAGTCCGCGTGACTTGATATGTTCTAGAAGTGCACTGGCGATGTTCATGTGTGTGTCAAGCGTCGCTTTGCGGGCAGTAAGTTCTGGAAGCTGGGTGATAGCCGTCTTAAGGTGGGCAGCGTTTGTAGAAAGATCCCTAAAAACGAGTCAAATCCATACTTCAAAGTAGCCTACATGCGTATACCCACAGCTGTGAGATATCATTGACGTTACTGACACCGGTGCTCCGCGTGATTTCTGCAGCATCCTGTTTGTACTTGTTCAACTCGCTATCGATCTCCTCTGCTACCTGTGGGAAGGGGTTCGCAGCATTGCGTTGCCAGAAAAAATCGTTGGAATCAAGGTCGTATTCCTTCTTGGGCTGGTCTTTTGAGGTTACTATGACACGGTTGAGTTTCATATCGAGGCAGTCAGAGACAAGAGCTTGGTATGTCCATCCATGCGAGAGTACTGAAACAAGGTCAACATTGCGATCAAGGATAAGGAGAACTAGAAAACAAAACTGTTCAGCAGAGACGAAGCGTAGCTCGCAATAAAACATACGTGGTCGTTGAAGGTTCGAGAGTCCCGTAGAATCTTGGGCAAAGAGATTGGACGACGAAGAGGTGGAGCGTGATGCTGTGAGAAGAGCATCCCGGATCTTGGTATCCAATCTCTTTGCAATCATCTCAGCAGCATTGCCGCGCGGGGCACGGATATATGGGACATGACCTATTAACCGAAAAGTTAACCCGACAATTTCAAAGAAAGGGTTGAGTACCACGAACCCATCGTCACAATGGCACTAAAGAGTCCGCTTGTTACCCGTTCTATTTCTTCCTCAACCTGTTGGTCGGTAGACGACGGTGAATTAAGAACGTAGTAGGTCGAGCGCGGAACTGCAGACGCCTCGGGCTTAGAGCTGCTTGGTTGAGCTGGAGTAGGTGGAAGGAGAGAAAACAAGGATGGTGATGGTGCGATGAAGGAGAGGTATTGATCTAGCAACTAAGCAATACCGCAGGTTAAAACGAGTCAACTGGCGAGCATATCAAAGGTGCGACGAACCTGAGAGATGAGTTCCCCTGTACCATCTTGAGCAGAAGAAGAAGCCAACTCCTCTAAAAGCGCCCGGGGTAGGGGCTCAACAAAGTTAAGGTGAAAGGACTCGTATAATGACTTTTGAAGATCTTCCGCTATTCGTCGGATGTTGGCAAGAGTAGGTGCGACAAAGTAGACCGCAGGTACATCTGGTAGAGGCGGCCGAATGGAATGTAATTGGCTGGAAGGCACAAAATCAGCTCGCACATCGTAAGTTGTCAATATAGTACCTACACATGAAGGGTTACACCAACATCACGGATATCCTGCACGCGTAGAACGGTTGCAAGGACATCTTTGGTCTGTTGGTCCAGGACAAGTATCTTCCAGATTGGAGGGCCAGTTGGTAGTGTGTTTTTAGAGCCTTGCTTTCCTATTGTCGTTGGCTCAACAGGGTTGTTTAGATTGAGTAGTGCAAGAATTGCATCTGTTTGAGCTCGCTGAAGGGTCGGAGGGGTAGTACTGGCCTAGAAATTTGTTGATCGTCATATTCCAAGATTGAAGATTAGCTAACCTGTCGTATTGCACTCATGGCCACAAGATAGCTATCTTGTCAAAGGCACGGGCATTACACGTTTCTGTGGTACGCACACGTGACTGTAACCGAACCCGTTGCTCCATTCGGCTGTGGCGGGACGTTACATCATGACAAGAATTCGTTTCAATTGAAATTGGCTGGTAACAGATGGTGTAAGTATCAATAGTCCAGTAACGCGACGTCTCATCAGAGTTGCTTCGCAACGTAGGAATGTAAGCTCTCATACCTCTTGATTATCCGAGGCACACACTCTCCCTTCGCATCTCTAGCAGCGCTCACGGTCAGTGCATCGTCTTGCTGTTACCTACTACTCATGCGTTAAACTATCATCTTCAGAAGCTTGACTCGCCATGGGATGCTTTCCAAGCAAACAGAAAGTCATCCTTGACCAGGACCGAGGGACAAAGAAGCCACCAACCAAGACTAAATTGTTCTCGCTGGGCACCAAAAATCTCTCAAGATCACAGCTGCCATCACCAGAGGGTCAGACACTCACTCCGCCTTGGGTTAGTGGTCATCAACGAATGGTGGTTGAGAAGAATGGAGATGTAATGATCACCTCATGAATACGTTCGCTTGTGGTCAATGATGCCCTTCAATATCTCACCGATAGCCCGCAATCATTTTTGATCGCCAGTGACGACACTGTCGAGATACCCCATCCTGATAGCCATTCACACTCATAGTTGTAGTATGTACTTTTTATTGGACTTGTCTTATGTGTACTGTATATGGAATCCACGTTTTTGCTCTTGTGACCAATGGAGACAACGGCCCGAAGTAATACTCTCACAGAGCTTCTTGTTCACCGCTCGTCGACGCGTCCAGCAATTGTGCGTGCGAGCGCTCTATAACTTGTCGACTCCTGGAGAGCAATATTTTCTTGTTGACGTCCGCAAACGTCGGGACCCCATCATATTGTTGCCCAATTAGGAAGGCAGGGAAAACCTTGTTCGAACTTATGCATGGAATCGTGCTGACTTTGTGGCCACAGGTTCTTTTTGTTTTTGAGAAGTATACCCTGCCCGCTGTGGCATTCGACGACTACCTACGACTAGTACTATTATCATGTCTATCCCTCGAGACGTCCTCCCTGTCTTGATTCGACCGCGACGACCAACTCTACCACAGCCGAGCTCAGGGATCTCTTACCTACCCCCAAGCTCGGGATCACCCTCAATATCTACATCATATACCCCCACTCCCTCTTCTGATCTGTCACAGATCACATCCATCTCCATTCTACCTTCTGTCACGGAGTCAAATGCAACATCCAGTCTGTTCGGCCAGGTTGCCCCAACCACTGCACCATTTTCTGATTCTATCAGCAATTATGCAACTGTTTTGAACGCAGTCGAGCTACAAACCTCGTCTACCCACTACGCTTCAGCAGCATCAAGTCCACAGACTTCCACAAACCAACTTATCACGAATTTTCAAGCAGTATGTATTGGAAATGGGCTGGACTCGTCATCAGTAGGCATCCTATCGTCTCTTATTATTTCTACTGCGGTTGGACTTGTCATCTGGGTGCGTGTTATGGGGCCTGCCACGTTCAGAAGACTGATGCGTCTCCATAATCATCCCAGCTGCTCTTCGCGATTGTTCGTCCGCGGTTTCGTCAGGTATATGGGCTCCGAGAATGGTTTGTTCAGCCAGAGTGAGTTACTCTACACCACATTGGGACTTCATCTGACTTCATTTTGATCAGCTTCCGGCCTAAACCTCTCGGAACAGGCTTTTTCGCATTTCTCTTCCCGCACGTGCCCCTCGTGCCCTCTCTTCCGTCTAACGTGTTCAGTTCAAGTCGTTCAGCAGCCGAGAACGCTGATCTCTTCCCGTCTGACGAGCAGCTCAGCCAACGTGCCCTTTGGATCAGCTTCCTCATCGTTCTCGGCTGGTCGATTGTCGGCCTCCTAGGGGTACTTCCTCTCTACCTTGTGTCTACTCCATGCTTAGCGGAAAGCGGGGTCACGGTCGTTTTTGGAGGTGCCTATTCTGTTTTGCAAGACCTCAGCGTCATACGTCTCCTTCATTTGTTTGACAACGGCAGTGTCGCCTCCTCATCCCTGATCGAAATCCAAGCTCGTGCCGGTCCTTTCGACGATCCTCGAAATGCTCGTGTACGCGTAATTGTTTTGACTGCCCTTACACTTGCCCTAGGCGTAGTTCCTGCTCTCTGGATAATCATCAAAGAATTCAACCAGCTAGTGGCATACAGGACACGATTCACGGAGATATTGTGTGAAGGGAAAGAGTTGGGGTGGCTGAGCGCACGTAATGCGCCGGGATTTGTGGGTTGGGGTGAAAAGCGCTTGAAGGAATTCTTCCTCCAAACGGGTCTTAGCTATTCTATGGAGCCAAGGAACGGAAGAGCGGACCCGCAGGCAAGAAATGGTAGAGACAGAATCAATCATAGATCAGAGGAGATGCAACTGCTTACAAAAATAGAAGAGGCAAATATGGAAGTGGATGTTCAAAGTCTCTTTTCCATAGGGTAAGTTTTAATAGTATCCTGCAAAAACAACGTTCACTATCTGTCCAGTGATACTCACCTTTTGGCCCTTCTGATCGATGAACGCGACCAAATCCTGGAGAACCTCGAAATAGCGGAAACACGATATATTGGTTCTTTCCGGGTCACAACTCCTGAACCTTCGATTGCAGATTTCCAGCCCAATCTGCAAATGGACACAGATCGGCCATACATCAGCCGCCCTCTTCCCCTCGGTCAAAATGCGACTCGAGTGCGTCTTGTTGTACTCCCTTAATAACTCACTATTGAAGTAGCAAACTAGCGGGCCCAACGTGGTCGACGCAGACGCGCCAATCCCGCCCTCGCAGCGTCTTCTTTGGCACCTACCTCTTTTGTTGCTCCCTCAATGTACTATAAACTTCGTGCTGTTCGGATCAGCGGTGGGCGTTTCGTCGATTCTGGCATCGACCAGCTCCCCAGTATCCCTGAGAGCCTCAGCACACACGCTGGCAGCCGCTTTCTTGAGTTGAATCGCAGCTCTGCCGCCTATGGTCGCCTTCCAATCAGCAGCCCTGAAAAGTCTAGCCAAATCCAGTCCCCTAGCACCGTCTCCGCCGAGGAAAATTTTCGATTGTCCATTCCTGACCCACGGCGGTTTGGCCCGAACTATGCTGTCGATGACTCTATGATTGATGAGGTACATGAGTTTGGAGTCATGTCACAGCAATACGATGAACTAGAGGACCATGTTGATAGCGAGTGGGTGGATTTAGGCGACCAAGCTCTACAGCAAATGCAGAGCGAGCCTAATGGCCCCATTCCCGGCCCTTCAACTTTCAGACGACGGCCAAAGAAAGAGGAGACCGTCTCGTCCATACGCCGTGAGACTTTCCCGCTACGACGCGACTCCACACCCACAATGCAACCCCCGCATCTGCGCCTCCAGCCGGCACAACCGTTCGTGCGGCCGCTTGAGGGATTGAATTTCAATGACCTTGGTCAAGTCTATGCAGACATCACTCAGTGGCGTTCAAGGCTGAAAGCTATCAATACAGAGATAGCAGAGGCGCAAAACGAGAGTTACAATGACATCGCAGATGGCGCGAGGGTCAAGGGGTGGTTGATGATTGGGCGTGGGTTGAGGCACATACCCGGAATCCAGCTGATTGAGGGAAGGGCGAAGGAAGATATAAGATGGGATGTGCTGCAGAACGAGAGGAGCCCTTTGGACGTATTGGTGTTTTGGGCAATCGTCGTCATCGTGATTGTGCTGCTTGCTGCTGGCCGTAAGTGTTACCTCTTTTATTTTTTCCTTCGTGATATGGTTTAACAAAGTAGTAGTCACTGCTGTTTCGGGTTTGGCACTTTCAACAGCACCTGACGTGGGACACTACCTTTCCTTCTTGAATCCTCTAAATTTTGCAGATCTTACACCGGCCGGAATTGCGACAGTTTTCGCTCCTGCTGTCGCGGCAACAGCCTTCACATCTCTTGCTATCTATCTCGTGCACTGTAAGATTGAAGACCACATCCTTCTATTATACCCTCTCACAATTGTCATACAGGGACTGCAAATGTTTATGGTACGATCTCTATCTCGGGTGGTCACCTTTTCGTCTTCAAAGTGACCTTCTTCATATTGACCTCAATTGCCGCCCTCTGGCTCATTGCTGTTGGCGCACTGTTATATTCATTCCAAGCGTTCAATTCGCACACTGAAGTCGCGAAATCGGTCGCAAGCGGATCTGTTTACATGGGGACCTTGGCTCTTGCCATTATCTTCACCGTTGCTGTCATCTTCCCTGCATTGCTTTTACTTCAACCGTTCCACCTGTGGCATGTCCTGCGTGACGAGCGGCAAGCCGTGACCCCTCGGCAACGTTTCCGGGGTAAGTGTGGGCTTTCGTTGCAACCTAAATCTCTTGCTAAGTCTATGTTATCCGAACAGCTGTATATCCAAAAACATACAACCCTTCATTCGCAACTGGAGCGTGTATTCTGTCTATTGTTTTTGCATCTGCGTTTTCAATGATATATCCGGTTATCAGTCCCGCTGTCGCGATTCTGTTATTTTTGACTCTTATTGGCAAGAATTCAATACTATTTGTTCTGGTGATGTACTAACATAAAGTGATAGCTCATCGATATCTGATCGGTTATGTATATGGACGGACACACTCACAGACTGGAGGCATATTGCACATTTGGCTCATGAAACGTCTTGGCACTCTGTCATCTCTCCAACCCATCCTTCTAGGGCTCATATTCTTGAGCAGAGAATTTTGGATAGAGGGTGGGGTCCTGGTCGGCGTTGGTGTGGTAGTCATCATCTTCGTTGAAGCATACGCAGCTTGGAAGACGAGACTTCCAGGACGGAGATCTTTGAGTCCTATAACCCAAAACTCTTTGCAAATGTTTGAAAGCACTGCATGGGACACAAGTCGTCACGTTATCGACTCGGACGCAAGCACGAGCAATGGTAGCAGTAGTGGGCGTAACCCACGGCTACGAGGGTCAATGGCATCTGTGTTGGAAATGATGAGTGTAACGCTGGCAGTCATGCCGTCAAACACAAATCACCGAGGCCCTGTTCCATTGCGTGCGTTGTCTGATCTTCTCACATCCCACATCGTCATAACTTAACTTTGAGTGCAATAGAAACCGAGACCCTGGATGATTTGACGGCGACAGAGCGTGCGGCGAGGACCCACCCCGATGCTCCACCCCATCTCCCTCCGTTAGCATTCACTGACCATGCTGAAGATATGGCGGGCATCCTGTACGCACCGGAACTGATTGCGCCACCTCCCATTATCTGGCTTCCGAATGACTCTGCTGGAGTTGCTCGTTCTGAAGCACTTGACTTGCAGAGGTACCATGATTTGACAGCCACGCTTGATGTCCGAACAAAAGAGGACGTGAATCTGCGAAGGTCTTCTTCATCTAAGGGTCGTCCTTTCAATTAGACATTCACGTCTTTTTTATCATCTTTGCTTTGCAGACTCGGGACATTCTGCACCTTGGGTACACATACAGACTTTTGAATTCGTAATTGAAATGTTTAGAATGTATGTATATGTAGATGTGACGACTCAGACAAGTTCCTTGACGCGCAAGGCACGGAGAAGCTGTTGACGTCATTCTTCTGGAATGGGTTGATCAAAGGTTGATCAAAACACGATCATATACAATTCACCAGTGTGGGGCCCCATGTTTTCCCCTCATCTCCAGTATAGAAGTGCCATCGCGCCAGCGTGGCAACTGTTCTTGAAGCTTGACTCACGGGGAAAGAATTGGTGAGCTTCAGTGCCATTGCTGTGGGAGCATTCTTGCGAGTATGAATCTTGCGAGTATGAATTGACGCTGTACGTTCTACCCGAGGCTAAGACACTGTCGAAACAAACGCTCGGCAAGCGCCATTGTGATCCGGTCTTCCTTTCATTTTATCTCAATTGGGGTCTTATATCTACACCTTCAAGTTCAAGTCGACCCCCCAATTTTTCTCGCCATGTCTTCAACAGCCTCTCCGCTAGACACAAGCGATAATTCTGACCCTTACGTCGCATATTCTCGCGCCCTTTATAACTACACCTTGAATCTGTTGAAGGAGTCAACACACGTAGTCGGGGAGGGCTCTTTGCTGAATTCGACCGCAAAGATCAACGACGACAAGACGAGGGAAAATGAAGTGGCGGCACCCGACAAAAAGCAGACTTGAACAGGTGCTGTGTACATAGTAGACAAGAGCTTTCTTTGATACCTTTAGTGGGTACCTTTATTATCTGCTACTTGTAACCCATATTGAAGTTTGTTTAGTGCTGCAGGGCTCAACGCCTAACCCCAATTCAAAAAGCATCATTTCTTGGGCTTATGGGCCATCCTGGCGATCGACTATCTCGCACACGAATAACATCAATGAGCCTACCTTTGACAATGTCGCGAAGACAGCAACTCACTACTACCATGCCCACCTGATAATATGGATGTTTTCTTGCGAAATCGGTTGGATATGACGTTGTGCCTTAAGAAAGAAATCGCAGCATGCTTCTACTGCCAGTGACAGGGAAAAGGTCAGGCGACATGCCAAACCATCTTCCGTAGATGTCTTTCGATGGCCAATTCTTACGTATTGCATTTTGCATGACTCTTGGTCAGTTGTGAAGATCGCATCCTCACCCAGAGCGCATGTACCCCGTGACTAGTCTCCGGCAGCTGACCTAATAACAGATGATAGTCGATCTTACCTCGTGACAATGCCATCAAACCAACTAGAACTCTTGTGACGTAATCCATATACATAATCTAGTGTACCGTGTAATAACGGGATTGTTGCGGTAATTATTACACGCCAACAGTGTACCCTATCTGTACGTCTCGAGACTACCTTCCACTATAGCTAAGTATGCCAGCATACATAGTATGTACACCAGTGTCCTTCACTTTGGCGCACGTGGGACCGTCGTGGGTAAAAAATTTAAAAATGACTAGATCACTATACTGTTGGCTCGCTTACCAGTTGTCTTTACTTCTATGTCGAATGCACACACCCCATCCGTAGCTTTAACTCTCACAACATACCATACCATATGGATATCCTTCTGATTCCGTTGCCTATAAGAGTTGTATAAGAGGCTCACCGTTCTCTTCCTATTGACACCTAAACTTGAAGATGCATTGGTCCGCTCAGGCTTCCCTGGCTGCAGCGCTTCAAGCTACTCAGTTGGCTATGGCATCATTGATTATTCCTCAGAACTACACTGCTCCTGGCGCGTTCCCCACTTCAGTCTTTCTGAAGTACTACAACAACCCAACTGCTACATCAGTCCAAGTCCAACCAGTCATCTCTGATCCGGTCACTGTTGCGTACAGTTTAATTGTTCGAGCCACTGTTCTGATGCGACCAGTACTGAACTTTTAGCACGAAGTATACCCGTTTTCCCTCACAAACCCTGACACAATCCCTCTTGAGAATACGGTCGACCCACACATTCTACCACCCGTTGCTTCCTCGAACAAACTCTATAATCTCGCTCGTCAACAAATAGTTTCGATTGACAACAATTCGGCCTTTGCAGGCAATAATTGTGCTCGCTGTGTGGCTATCCTTGAGGTCTTGAAATTTGTTGCACTAGCTGCCCCAGAACATGGACCTGGCCTTGTCGTTGATATCTGCAACACGTTGAAGCTTTCGTCCACATGCGAGGCTGACTTTGGATTATTAACCTTTGGGTCTGTTATCACTCAAGTTGTTGCAAATCTGGACGCGGGTGGGTACGACGGGCAGGTTCGTAGAGTCAGTCGTTCGCATGTAAAAAGTGAATAATGAAAATATCCCAAGGCATTCTGCTCACAGTTCATTGGTGGACTATGCCCTGCCCCTGCTACAGTTCCTTTGGATTTGAAGAATTGGTTCAAGAAGCCGAAACCAAATCCGCTTCCCAAGGCGAAGAAACCAAGCGGCAAGAGGCTCAAGGTCTTACATATGTCTGACTTCCACATCGACCCAAGTGTGCTTGTTTCAATATGTATATGTGAAAAAGATACCGATGTCCTTCAGGATATGCAACTGGTTCAGAAGCAAATTGCACAGGATCACCCTGCTGTCGCAAAAACATGTTTGACTCGGCCAGCCCTGACGCAACTCAATTCCCTGCCCCGCGATTTGGTGCTTTCCTCTGGTTAGCTCACCCTCTGCCTGTAAACGAGGTATATATATCTGACCATGTGTCTACAGTGATACGCCGATGGCACTTGGTATCGCAGCGCTCCAGGCAATCCCTGCTCTTGCAGACACCAAAGATACTGGATTTGCCTGGACCATCTACACAGGCGATCTCGTTTCTCATGATGCGGAACAGCAGCTTTCAAGGTAGGTTAAAAATATTTTTATCGAAGTTTGATATCGATGTCCTGACTCGTCTCATGACAGAGATTACGTCAAGTATGCTGAGGTATGCCGCTTCTATGCCATGTAGTCATTCATGCATTTTTCATGACAAAAAAATTCCAGACGATGCTCTATGACCTTTTCAGGCGTATGCTTGGTACGGGTCCTGTATATGCTGCTTTGGGCAATCATGACACCTATAACGAGTATGTATATTCCCTAGACGTGCCTAGCTTTCTTAGTGAATGCCGTTGCGTTAAGAGCACAGGATGCTCCTTCCTCTCTTGGTGGCGCTCTTGCTCAACAATTTAGCTGGTAATATTTCACTCAGTCTGCGTTATTAACAACTCTGATAGCCGGCAATAGGAACTATGATCATGTGGCAGACCTTTGGAAGCATGAGAAATGGCTTCCCGGTGCTGCAGTCCAGCTCGCGAAAAAACATTATGCCGCTTACATGGTCAAGCGGGTAGACGGGCTACGAGTCATCTCTCTCAATACCGATATGTGTACGTGTTCTGTTCATTTCACTTCTCTTGTTAAATTCATAAGTGACCAGGGTATCGGTATGTCAACTTGTGATCCTCTCGCGAGGCGAACTCAGGGTTTCCATAGCTCGAATCTCTTCAACTACATCAACATGACCGACCCCGACGTTTCGGGTATGCTCAGGTTCTTGACTGACGAGCTACAAGACGCCGAGGATGCAAGAGACCGAGGTGAGTTGGTTGAGGACTTCGGAATCCAAGATGACTAATCTCATTTTGATATAGTCTGGATCATAGGACACGTACTGTCAGGTTGGGACGGAGGAAATCCTTTAGATAATCCTACAAACCTCTGTGAGTCTTTCCTTCTCCTTTGCGTTTTCCAATATCTGAACAAAAGTCCTTTTAGTCTACCAGATGTGAGAATCCTTTGAATATCCTCATGAAAGTGAAACTGGTTATAACATGTTGACAGAGTCGACCGTTATTCTCCTCATGTCATTGCCAGTACGTTCATCTGTTTCTTTCAACCTCGTGCCTCATCTCGCGCCTTCGACAGACATCTTCTTTGGCCAGTGAGCATCAATCTGCATGCAACCATTTCTTCACTCATTCATTTACTATAAAGCACTCATGAGGACCAGATGTCTGTACGTATTTCGAAGGCTTTTGTAACATTTTCGATTAATGTTCGGTGTCAGATCTTCTATGCCAACAATGCCACGACGATCAGTGCAGAGACAGCACAAGCTTTGTCTTGGGTAACAAGAAACTCCCTTCTTCTCTGGCACATATGCTGATTGAACGTTAGATTGGCCCCTCAATCACCCCCATTACGAACCTGAACTCGGGTTTCAGAGTGTATGAAGTTGACTCTGATGTACGTTCATCAGGTTTAGTATGACACGGCCTTGAGTTACGTACTAGGGATGATATTTCCAGACCTTCGAGATCCTCGATGCGCATACGTTTGTTCTTGCCACTATCATGCAATTGTTTTTGCCTTACTCTGTGACAGATGGAAAAGCGATGTCAGCTCTTATCCTGATCTCGATGGCCAGACCACCTTTGGTCCAGTGTATACGTATGAGTACAACACACGTGAAACATATGGGAAAACCATTACGTCCTGGACGGCTAACGACCCATTGAATGCCACCTGGTGGCATCACGTTACAGAAGGTCAGGCGTCAGCATGTATACCCCTTGATTGCACACTTATTAGAACGATGATATGCAGCTATGGAGGCCGACTCATCTCTCGTTACGGTAAGGACACCTATATTCAAGTTGTTAGCTATTCGGATCTCAGACAGGCCGATTTTTAGGCCTTCAACACCTTTCAAGGAAAAGGTTCTATTCGGAGTAAGCCTTGCACAGGTGCTTGTGTTGCCGCCAAGATATGCTACATTCGCAGCGGGTCCGCACCCCTCGGCCGGAGCTGCCCGCAGGGCTTTGGTTCTGTGCAACCTTGAATACAGACGGTATCTCAATGCCACTGTGCACAAAGTTATAGCATATTTAAATTGGTCAGAGCATCATTTCAGTGTTGAGGCTACTCATATCCTCAATCAACAATAATGACGACCTAGTCTTCGGTAGCAGATCTTATAACAGATGATAGTCGATCTGTTATGACTATGACAACCACCGAAAATGCATGAACCTCAGACTCGGTTTATATAACAATGTTGAACGTTGAACGTTAAAAGTGTCGTGAAATTGACAAAACTCACATGGACTCCGGGTATAGTGACATGGGGTAGAATACACCTCAAGTTGAAGGTTTCAGTAATGCCGTCAAGACCATCATGATCATACTACCAAATATACAGTCAAGAGAAAACAATCATGACAAATTTGTTTATCTGCCAGTGGGGAATTGGCTACATTAATATTACGGTGAATTTTTAGTATAGCAGTCAATTGCTAACCTATACGCCCTTTTTGTTCGCAAGGAGACTCTTCGCCGAAGATTCCTCCGCGTTGCCTCCAGGGTTGCTCTAGCTCTAGCTAATAACTTTTCAAGTGTGATTGAAATATGATTAGATTAGATGGAACTTGAAGCTAGATGAGAATCTGCAGCGACGCCCCGGTCCGACTTGTTTCTCCATGCTAGACTATCAGTCACTCCCGCTTGAAATTTGGCTTCTGATATTAGAGAAAGCGATAGCCTCTGAGAAGGATATAGACTTCATTACCCCTTCTTACGTTCCATTTCGACCGGTACCCGACGACTCTCCTAATCCAGCAATAACCGTCAGAGCAAAGGTTGCCCTTGTGTGTCGAGAGTGGCGATATCTGACCAGCAAGTTCTTGTATGAGGATGTCAGAATTTCACGTGGAACACGCGCCCTAAGGGACTCTTTGTGCCAGCATTCAAATCATGGTGCAATGGTAAGCGCGGACTGAAACCACTCAGCCCCCCTACTCTGCCCTACGCTTAATGATAATGATATTTGTAGCACTCAACCCTCTTTTCTTTGTAGGTTCGTCGGCTCATATTGCCATATCGTATGACGGCCACGATGACAAATCCCGACCCCTGGCCATCTCACCTTTCCCTCGAAATACTTAGGCTTTGTAGTAATCTAGAGGTCCTCGTTCGGCCTCGTTCGGCCTCTCTATCCGAAGTACTCCCGTTTCACTTTGAAATCGACGGCCTACCCCTTCTATCCTTACGACGCCTCGACTGGTGGTATCACAGTGAAGCGGAGAGATCTGGGGGCATCAACTCCCTCAGCGATGTTCTCCACGGCGCCCCTAACCTCGAGTACTTATCCGTTGGGGGGATTGCAGGGTATTATCCCGTCCTTAGGGGCCCTTATCCATTGACTCTGAGGAAATTGCGTACCCTACGTCTACACCACGGAAACAATGGCTTCCTTCTTCGCGTGATTGCCAATGTCTGGTCTCTACCAGCGTTGACCAACATCATTGTTGACTCTCCAGTCGCCCATACTGGTTTGTCTCACGTTTGGGAGACTTTGGGGGCTCAGCTTCAAACAGTCGAGTTCGGGAAGCATGTTCGTTTTATGCTCGATGATCACATAACTGCCTGTCTCCAAGGATGCCCGAATCTTGTGGAGCTTAATTATCACCTCTTCTTCACGATGTCGCCTTCTCACAATAATGTTCGCCACCATTCAATATCAAGGATTGGCCTTCATGCTGCTGCCAATCAGCTTTTAAACGACGGGCACAAAGTCTGCGAGCATATAGAAGAGCACTTTGCTGTTTTTCTTGATGGCACATTTCCTTCGTTGCGCAGACTTATTCTTTATGGGGAATGGAGAGGTATCATTTCCCACCCCCGCCTTGCCAAACTTTGGCAAGCACTAGACAAGCGCAGTATAGTAGCCACTCCCTCAGATTGTGGGTAGCCGGGATAGAGATAATGGTCTATTACTTATCTAGTAGACATATCTAAGTAGTCCCGCTTTCCAATTTCACCAGAGATCTAATCTTCCGTATTCATTTCTACTTTTGTTCCTGGTCAAAAAAACGTTTGAGCCACAGAGCCTCATACTCCATCTCTTCCATTGAACGTGGACGTCTATTCTCATCGGCGTCTACTTTTAATGGTATGGATGGTTGTTGCACGGCCTGCAATTCAGAGTTCAAAGACCCTTCGTGGTTCTCCAAGGCAGGATATATATCGTCGTTCCTATCTGAAAAGCGATCACCTGCTTTTTTGCGAGGCAATATATGAAAGTGGACATGAGGGACACTCTGCCCAGCAGCTTCTCCATCCTGTCATGCTACATGAAACCGACGAAGGGAACAACACATTGATTGAGATACCTGGCATGCAATGGTCAAGCCATCTGCTCCATATGCACGTTCAATGACGGACCCGACGCGTCTCACAGAAAGCATCAGAGAGGAAAGCTCAGAATCTGGCCCAAAAAGTAAGAATTACGGATCAACTAGTTAGCTATAGCTAACTGTCTTGACCATTTAGATCTGACAAGCGCGGAACTGGTCTCGTTGGGATGACAAGCACATCTATTGGTAAAATATCTCACTCAGCCTACGATAACAAGTCGCGAGGGTGAGATCACCTACGCCCAGGGACAATCGGTTTGAGATTCACAATAGCATAAGACAGGGATGAGCGGTAAAATGTTTGTCGTGTAACCTCTATGGTGGAGAAGAGGAGGGTATTCATTCTCAAGCAATCCTTGAAATTGGAGTTGATATGTATTGGAGGAGTCGGCCTTTGCCGATGTGAGCTCGAGGTTTGTTTTTTGTTTTTTCATGAATCATCATCATGGATGGCATCAAATGATGCTTCCCAGAATATCAAAAAAGCTATTCAAAAATATCTCCTCCATGGGAAAGCTTACGATCTTCGTACTCGGCGGGCCGGGTGCTTTGATCCAATGACCTCCTCAAACTCGTGCATTTTCCACGACTGGAAACTGGGGCTTGATATAAGACGTATCGGAACGTTCTTGACGCTATCCGTGGCTTGACTCCTCTATCAATCATGACAGGTCCAAGCAAAGACTTTCGAGTTGCCATCGTGGGCGGAGGAATGTGTGGTCTCGTTTGGTGGGTTGATTTCTCAAGCCTTCTACGTATGCCAATAAGAGTGACACTTCATCAGTGCCGTTGGACTCACAAAAGCTGGGGTGCATGTAGAGATTTTTGAGCAGGCTGTAATTCAATGTTTTATGATGACGGTTTCATTGATTGACTCTAAGCTATAGCCAAGTTTTCAGGAAGTTGGAGCTGGAGTTGGCATAGGTAATCACTATTGCATACCGATTGTTATAATTTTCACTGTCGTGATTGTCGACCAGGGCCAAATGCACTCTTTGCTTTGAAAGAGTTGGGGGTTCTAAAGGCGGTCTTGTCGAAAATCGACGAAGAAAAACCTACAATGCGGGCCATGCGATTCATTTCTGCTACTGGGCTGCACGAATTGATTTACGATGTAAATTTGTCTCTTTCACGGGTACAAATACTCATTATCTGCCAGTATCCAGCTACTTCAGATGACATTGGATTGGGTGTCTATAGGAATGCATCATAACTCTCTTAATGTTCCAGTTCTGGGTCCCTGATCATTCGCGTAGACCTTCATTTCTTGAAGCAATCGTCCCGATGTTGGACCCGCGTCTCGTTCACATGGAGCAACGCTGTATTTCTGTCTCAGCTTTACCTTCCGGCTCTCACATTCTCCATTTCGCTGACGGAAGTACCCATGAAACCGACCTTGTCATAGCCGCAGATGGGATTAAGAGTGTCCTCCGTGAATTTGTCTCTGAGAGACCAACATACCTTGCGTATTCGAACACTGTTGCCTACCGATCCGTCATCCCTCCTGAGGCACTCAAAGCTGTTAAGACGAATATCATGCGTCCGCTCTGTTGGATCGGTAAAAATAAAGTAAGTTTGGTCAATCCAATCATCTTCGCATCACTGGTAGAGCCGACAAATGTACTACTTAGCACATCATAACATATCCCGTTCAGGCAAACCAAAAGGTTGGTTTCTTTATGTCCTCGAGACAAGTTGTCTTAAGACGCAGAAAAGATAAATGTTGTGTTCTTCTCTACGGATGCCACAGTCCCGATTGGCACAGTGAATGTACCGCTTCCGTGGGTGAAACCAACTTCACAGGATGAGCTTCTGCTCGAGTATTCAGGATGGGGTGACGACGCCAACATCATTCTCAAGGAGATGAAGAATCCTAGTAAATGGTACCTTCATTTTTTGCAGCCCCCATTATCTAGCTATGTCCGACAAAGAGTTGTCCTTGTTGGTGATGCGGTAAGTTCCAGGCCATAGTCCTAACGGCTTGCCTCATGGTCATTAACCTAAGGCTCACGCCATGTTACCTCATCTCGGCTCTGGAGTAGGCCAAGGCTTTGAGGACGTTTATGCGCTGTGCTCTCTACTCGGAGATGCTCGAGCTCGAAAGTGTCACCTTGATGTAAATTCATTTTCCTTTACTTGGCTAGTAGCCTCTTTCTAACAGCCCTCAGGATGCCCTCAGAGCATACGATTCCATCAGGGTGACACGTGCAAATATGGTTCAGAAGATGAGCACCGCCATGGGCGACATCATCGAAGGACGTGGCCCCGGTGGCGAAACAATTCCACAGATTCAAGAGCAGTTGAAAGGTATCTGGCATCCCATTTGGCACTATGATTTGAAAGAAGAGGCCAAACGCGCTGTAGCAAATGCATATGGGCCTAGAGGAGTTCTTTGAACTAATTTTTACATCTGAACTGTGTTGACATTAATTCTCCTTTGCCAAGAATCATTATTTCCTCTGCCAGTCTGATGATGGACGTTTCCGGCTCCCACAGCAGTTTCAGATCTCCCCTTCTAGCACTGACCTGCCTGGCTCTAATTTCCTGATCATCCGCAATTCTCAGTTTCTAATAATACGGTGTGCAATGGGCTGAACCTCATACTGCACTTCATCACCTGGAACTGGGGCGAACATGCGCGAGGTGAAATGCCTCTTGCAGTCGAACACGCGCTTGTACTTAAGGACATTGGTTCAAACGCCAGTCTCACGCTGGTGATGTTAACTCTTTAGAAAGGAGACAGGGGCATGGCAATAACAGTAAAGTTCTGTTTTGATACTGAGATCCTTGATATCCTTCTTCTCGTCTAATACGATTATAAGATCTCCGAGAATCAGGCGAGTCCATCCAAAAGGTCTGATGAAGACCCACAAGTCCGAGAGCTGAGGCCTCATTACCGCAAACGCAAACAATATGTTTTATTGTGAGCTCTCGCCCACAAAACCAGCGATGACGGCAGCAATTCTTGTGAATTCACAAGTTGTAGTACCTCTGAATTCACTCAGGGAAACTTCCGTCGTTCTCGCGGCCGGAAGTTCAACCTCAATAAAATCACCTTGGCGCTTTCGAGAAATTACAATGCCACGAGATACAGTACTTGTTAAGCTTTTATGCGATGAGGTAGATCCATGTCTGTGAAGACAACAGTAGCAGGGCTTCCTCCATCAGACACATTCGAGAACACCGTGAGAACCTAGAAGTTGCTTAGAAGTAGGAATTGTGCAGACATTGTAGTCAAAGTAAAGGGGCGTATAAAACATGCGTAGAAGGTGGTACGAATATGTACCTACTAGGAGTCTTGAATCACGACAATTCCCATGTACTCCATGGCTGAAATAAATCCTCGAAAGGGTCTCTACTCCAAAGAGATTTAGTATGGTTTAGTATGTCAGTATGTATGGGTAACCTAAATGGCAGGGTATACACAGGATATTAGATACTAAGAGCAAATACGACAAGTACATAAATGGTAGTCTTACCCATCCCCCTTGAATTTAATCCTTGGTATCACCCCAATCTGCATCAAGAAGGCGGACACCTCTCCGGCCTAAGCGTTTCTTCCACTCTCTCATCTCTCCCTGAAGACCGGCTCCTTGAGCTTTCGAGTTCATGCCTGTCCTGAGCCAGCGGACGTCTCTAATCCGAATGACGCGTAATTCAGGAAGGCGCGGAAGTAAGGTCTCTAAGGTGTACCAGAGGTCTGAGGTAGGCCGCGGAACGGAAAGGATTTGCAAGGGATGAGTTCCCGTTAGAGAAAGTGCAGGGATGGGCTGCTCTAGTGAAAGATGTCGTAGATGAGGAGATGTCTCAAGAAGCATGGGAGGAGATGGATGTAACCTAGTTGGCCATGATTTCGGAGTAAGTAGCAGGAGGGATTGAAGCATTTCTCCGTGGGCAGATATGAATTGGGAGACAAGGGAAGATGGGTATGGGATGTCATCGTAGGGCGTAAGCATCAGTTTCCGAAGGGAAGGAAGGGGGGAGAACAATAACGCCATCATTAGTGGAGAGCTGAACATTGATAGGAGAGAGAGCGTCTTCAGCCTTCGTAGATTCAAGGGCTTGAAAGAATCAGGAGGAAAATCACCAGTGTCTTGGAAATTAAATTCCATCTCAGCGGGATCAGGTCCTTGACCTACAACGTCCAGTTCTTCGAGGTTAACACAGTTTTTCAATAACCCAATGAACGGATCATGCTCCCATGACGCCATAGGACCGGAGACATAGCTAACCCCTTGCAGTGAGCGCAAATTAACAGCTTCGTCGCGCTCACCCAAGGATGCCAATGCTCGTCGGCTCAATACAAATGAAGGATTTAATGTTAGACGGGCAAGGAATGGCACCAGAGGGAACAACGAAGTCAGGATCGAGTCAAATTGTAGAGCCTGCACCTGTCCCGCGAAGGCGAGTTCGGAGAGGTCGAGAGCTTGGACCCATCTCCCAGGCGTCGAGTATGGTATTCGACGTATGGAGTCCCACTTTTGTTCCGCTGAATGGAGTCGTTTCTGGAATCTCTCCAAAGAGAGAATGGTAGGAAGATCGACACGCGCATATACCAAAGGTAACGCAATTTCCTGACAACAGTGTGTGGGCTTTCAAGTCGTCGGAAAAGTAACATAGCACGAACGGTAAACCCTTTACAGATCCTCAGTAGCCTACTGGCAACTCCAGCCGTTCCTTCAGAAAGCAGCACATATGCGACGATTTCAGACCATACCTCTGAGGGTAAAGGTCTTAAAGACTTTGGAGATGGGAGAAGCGGCAAGAGGAGTAGTTTTCCTGAACGTCGAGCGTAGGGACGTGGCGAAAGGAGGATACCATGTGTTGAGCTCATCGGAGTAAGAGACAAGACCCTCTTGAATGCATATGCATTTTTTACGTCAAAAGGATTTGTCACACATTCATATTTGCAAGAGAAACTCAGCGAGAACTAGCTGCCTT
Source organism: Termitomyces sp. T27 (assembly GCA_017657375.1). Taxonomy (NCBI): domain Eukaryota; kingdom Fungi; phylum Basidiomycota; class Agaricomycetes; order Agaricales; family Lyophyllaceae; genus Termitomyces; species Termitomyces sp. T27. The sequence continues at coordinate 7,401 of JAGGAW010000014.1, read as the reverse complement.
GCCAACTTACATGTTACTGAGATTGCCTTTTATATATCTCGAATCATACTAAACTCTACTTCTTGATAGGACCAAGAATATCACCCATTTCCTCTATAAACTTATCGTAGTCGTCCTTCTTTTTCTCCGCCTTCGTTGTTGACACTGAAGGGGCTGCTGGAAGGGCAGGGCCAAACTTGCTTTGGAGAGTGCTCAGTAGGTCGGGTCGAGCAGAACCGGCAGGCTCCTGATTGTCTTCTTCCATGCCTGGTGCAGCATTTACTCGAGATGAGGAAGCGGATGCCCCAAGCTTCTTCCGTTTAAGCGCCGTTGGTACAAAGGCAGTCGCTTCCTTCTTCAAGTCGCGCAGTTGTGGTTCTGCCGATATCGTCGCTGATGCGTCTGCAGTCGTCTTTTCGGAGTTCGGCTTGCTTGAGAGTGGGCTATGGACTACCAACATGGGTTTTGGAGGAAGTGAAGGGTGAAGTGGGACAGAAGGCCGGCTACCTCGATTAAGAGGGAGAGATTCTTGTATTGAAGGTTGGCTGTTCCGAGGGAAGAAACCAGGTGGTGGTGGTGGCATCGGAGGGGGGAAATGACTATTTGATGAAAAGCCTGGTGGTGGTGGTGGAGGCGGGAAACCAAATGGCGGTCCGGGTGGAATGCTTCCTGGGGGGAAACCTGGAGGAAGAGCGGGCGAGACTGCGGGAAAACTGACACCGACAGGAGGGAAACCTGGAGGCGGTGGAGGCGGTGGCGGTACAAGTATCCCAGGAGCGGATATGCCGAGATGCGGTGGTGGGGGTGGGCCGAGTGGCAAAGGTGGCAAAGGTAGGAACTCTGGTGTAGGATCTACAGAAATTAAACACGGAAGTCGATGTCAGATAAAAAAGAGAATACCTTGATCTTCACGACCAGGGGGAGGCCCAGAAGGCATTTCGATGCCATCGACGTCAAAATCCTCGTCATCTTGACGTGGGGGAGGACCTTCTGGCATCACAATATCGTCATCTACAAGAATGTCAGGCAAAGTAAACGAATGCGAGTGGAGATAACAGATACCATCGTCTGATGATTCTTCGTCTGTCCATACTTCTCCAGGTAACGGAGCTAGAAACCGACTTGAATAACAGGTTCAGGATGAAATTGTGGATTCACCTCTTTCCATGTATTGCATTCCTGGCGGAGCAACACCATAAGGGTTCATAATGGGATCATAGTAAATGCTCCGCTCAGGATGCCGTGGCAGTCCCTTCTTATTGAAAATCTTTCGCTTTGGTAGTATGATCTCTTCTGGAGGAGCGTCTCCGTCCTTCCTACGTGGCCGATAGACCAGTCGCCGGTGTTCCGGGTGTTCCGCCACATATTCTGCTTTTTTGCGATTGATTTTCTCGAGCTCAGCTTTGAGTTCAACCAGTCGTTCCTGTTCGTTTGGATTTTTGGCCTCTTCAAGTTTCTGAATTTCATCCTCGATATCTGCGGTCAGTTGGCATGGGAGACTGACGCAAGGCAGAGATAACTGACCCCATGTATCCTTCTTCACCAACGCCAAGTCGCGCGCCTTGGATCTCTCTGCTTTGTTCTACTGTTGTGTTATCCTGGTCACATTTCGAAGTCGCGACACGGCGGCGAACCTTTTTAAGCTCCTTTTTACGCTGCGCTTTACGATATGAGTCTGCGGGGTTGAGGGACTTTTTGGCCATGGTCCGAGTCGCGTTGAAGAAGCGGGACCGCCGGGCACGTGTCTCGGCATAGATTGAGTCATGACATAAGACGGACTCAAGACGGACTCCTTGGGAGCACATCCACGGAGGACGTCTGCCAGGCAGACGCTCCCGACAGCTCTCTGTCAATCTCCTATAGTGTTTCCGATGCCGAGTACTCCTGTATCCCAGTCAGCAACACCCAGGCGTGTTCAGAAGATGGCTTCCAGTCAGAACTTGAACCATCTCCTCAACTTCACTCTTCCTCCGAGGCAAGCCCGGCCACCCGTCAATCTACCCAGGAGGAGCAGGAAGACGGTTGCACAACAGGGCGTGTGGAACAAAGAACGTATGTGCAAAGACGTCAGGATCCCGAGGCTCGGCTCTTGACCGGGTTTTCACCCCTCAGGTTTCGTCAATGCACAGTATCGTTTCGTCATGAACCCGATGGGTGACTATACTGTCCACTTTGCCGATCCAGACATGTGCGTATCGAGGGTATTTACCATATTCTTATCCTAAAATAAACATTGCCTGCAGCTTTTTCCAATGGCACGACATTCTTCAGGTCATCGTACCTCGTTCTTCGGCGCTGGCATCTGCTTCTGGCTCTGAGGTGCAAGATGAATGTGGACAAGACAATACTAATTGTCCGATATGCCTTTCTACGCCCATGGCACCACGTATGACGAAATGCGGACATGTTCGTGTTATCTTTAATTATTCTAGTAGGTTTCAATTAACGATGTACAGATATTTTGCTTTCCCTGCATCCTTCACTATCTCAGCACGTCCGAGAATAAATGGGCCCGATGTCCCATTTGCTTCGATTCTGTCAACGAGGGACAACTTAAGGCGGTCAAATGGTATGATGGACCACGTCTAGAGGACGACACAATACCATCCCGGGTATCTTCGTCTTCTACCGTCTTAGACGATCCGCTCGATTTTGTACCTCGTACTGGATCGACGATGCACATGCGGCTGGTTCAGCGCCCACAGATTACGACTCTTGCTCTACCTCGGTCACGAACTTGGCCTTCTGATCTACTTCCCCCACACCAGACGCCATTCCATTTCCTTCCAGATGTTTTCAGCTTTGCCAAGTTCATGCTTGCAACACCGACGTGTCTCATATCTGATCTCTCCAAGGACCTTGATGAACTAGCCATCGAACGACGGATCTTGGTCGGAATGAATGACGATCTTGGTATCTCATTTGTGGATTGTGCTGCTCAGAAGGTCCAGGATCAAATTGTGAAGGCAGTTGCATTGGACACTCCGTTACTCAAGGAGCAGATTGACAAGGCAACTCGTGATCAACATGAGATTGAAGAGCGGCGTGCTCTTCACGAACGCAGTCGCAAAGTAGAAGAAGCAGCGCGTCTGGACATTTCCGATATACCGTCAGAGTTCCTTGCGCTGAAATCCTTAACACCGACCAGGACCTCTACGCCCTTGCCACGTAACGAGGAGCTCACTAAATCTGCGCATGCTCCCAATCGTAGTGGTCCTAGGCAAAGACGCAATGTCAATCCTCCACCTCCATCAACATCCACATACTATTACTATCAGGCTGCGTCCGGGCTTCCGCTGTTTCTACACCCTCTTGATATCAAGATCCTTCTTTCCCACTTCAAGAGTTATTCATCCTTCCCGGATACTATCTCTATCCGTGTCGAATCATTTGCCGAAGGAACCGTCAATGATGATCTACGAAAACGTTGTAAATATCTGGCACACATGCCAGAAGGGGCCGACGTCGTATTCATCGAGGCTGATCTAATGGACGTTGTCGGAGCTGATGGTTTGAAGAGTTTCGAGGGCGCACTTAAGATGCGGACCGCACGGAGGAAGGAGAAAGAACGGAAAGATGAACGTGCACGGACTCGGGCGGAGGAGAAGGAAAAGTCCACTCTTACCTCAGCTTGGCCAGACTCGAGCCCGTCTCACGCCTTTTCCACTCCTGTGTCCGCAGCTGTGGTAGAGGATTTTGAGGAGCCTCCGGAAGAGAGCGTACCTGTAGTGCTTCCTTCGAGTCCACAGGTTTCTGGAGCCTGGGGAGCACGGAGTTTTGCCTCTGCCTTACACTCGCCACCAACCAGTGGAAACAGAGGTCAAGCGCGATCTCAGTCGCGTGAAGTAGATGAATGGGATTTAGATGCAGCTTGGCATGAGTTGGAACGGACCGCAGGTGGTCGGAGGAAGCGGGGAGCACGCCTTGTCGTTCTAGGCAGCGGAGGCGGAGGCGGTCGACGACGTTGACCTAGGCTCATGTCTAATCAAAGATTGATCTATGTACAAACAGCAATGTCCTGAATCCAATCATCTCGAACATACAAGCACATAATACAATCTGAGTCCTACTGTATGTCGAAATGTCAATGTGTTGTGCCAGAACGTTACAGACAAGCGAAGATATGGGTCATAGATTGTGGTATATAGGAAGGGAAAAGAACATGGAAAGGATCGCAGTATAAGGAAAGCCTGAGGTTTGGATGAATTATGCCTCCGATGAAATAAGAATCGTGAGAAGCTGTCGTAGAGTAGGCATTCAGTCACGTAGCTGCATCTAGCAGCTAGTGAGGCGACCAACGTTTTCAGATTATTTGTAGATAGTTCGAAGGTGCAACTAAAGACAGACGTCAGAAATGATTGAAGACGGTGAACAACGAGCCAAACTCACTTCCAATCTTCCCATCTGGCTTCTTTGCATGCCACCATTTTCCGTTTTTATCCACGATATCAAGTATGTCACCTTTGGCAAATGATATTTCACTGGGGTCATCAGGAGATGCCGTGTCTGGGCCAGAAGTCAGACTCGGGTATTAGATAAATAAAGTAACAAGATGCTTACAAGCATACAAGGCTTTGGCTTTGTAGGAGAAGGTTGGTTCGGCAGGCGGTACAGTCTCCGGGGACGACGTTCCTGCTGGAGCCCCAGCGCCAACACCAGCCATAAGTGGCGAGTGGGGACCTTGGGTATCACCACCTCCTATTGAAGTGACTCCTGTCATGGGCGAGTTGTGGATGCTTCCTGCACCACTCGCGACATTACCCACGCTCCTGGGCTGTTCGGCAAGGCTTCCGCCGGTAAAACTATTCTGTGTTTTGATTCCAGCAGGACCGGTGCTTCCATACGCCCCCTCACCGATGCCTCCGACATATTTGGACTCGTAGGGGTCGTGTGATCCGATGCCGCCACCTGATCCATAATTTCCTACGTAGCCGTTGTTGGTAGCCATGTGCATTGAGTTTTGCGTACGTGTCCTACGACGACGCGAAGGAGGGGTGAGGCCGCCTGTGCCCATAGAGTTGAAGATGTAAAGTGAGAGGGAATCTTCCTCGGAAGTGAAATAGAGAACCCAGAGGATATCAACGATAGCTAGAATGAGCCAGCCAGCGGCCATTGCGTCCTGGGAACCGACATGTGTGAATATGCCTTGGTTGACGCCAGTAACGGCGAAGACGATAGCGATGGAGCCGAAGACAGAAATTTGGAAGCGGTGCATTGATATCGAGTCACTCGCGAGGGTGTAGATTACGCCAAGAATAAGGAAGAGCTGGAGGAAGATTGCAAACCAAAGGACGCCAACACCGCCGTTACCAACTACCGAGGTTGATGTTAGCTGTAGCTAGTGATGCAGGATGGTAAGGAGAAACGCGTCGACTTACGTCGCGCCGTGGTCACGACCTGACCAATGAACGCTACGAACCATCCTATCTGGATTGCCGGCAATAAAATAAGTGTGGAAGAACATATGGAAATTTGCGGCAACATACGATTGCGAGGATTGTAGTGAAGAGAAAAAGATAGTGAGTGAGAATGGGGGTAAAATCAAGGCCTTCGCTTCCACGGGGAGGCATGCTGGATGTCCACGAGAGACGGAGGAAGGAGCCTGTCGTAGGGTGAGAGAAGTTTGTTTTTGCGAGCGTGACCTCAGGCTCTTGTATGATTCACACGTCCCTTGCAGACTCTCCTTTATGTAGTTCACCCGCGTTCTGAATCAGAAATGTTCTTCTACCCGAGCCCAAGAAAGATATTGCCAGACTGGTATATACTCAGCTTATACCTCTCAACTAATCCCAGGAGGAAATTTTGGAGCTGATACTATATGCCAAGGCATCCTAAGGCATCGCGGCAACCCCCAAATCTGTAGCATCAGTCATTCACCCGCGCCCTCCTCCCCGCTCAAGTCTTGTTGAACATACGTATCTTGATGGAAGTGATCCTTTCCTTGCAGAACACCCTGTCGGACCAGGAGATAGATATCATTTCGACGCCTTACTACGCGTCATTGCACTCAAATCACACTGGCTGGGTCTGATGTCAAGATTGTGGCATCCAGGACACCATCAAAGCTGGGCGTGCATGTACTACTCTGCTTGGAATACGAAGGTCAGCAAAAACGGCGAAAATCAAAATCTCGGAACACCCCAGCGATGAAATCTGATAAAATAAGGACTCGGAGATCAAACCAAAACGTGGCGCAGACGATGATTCCGACTCAAAACTCAGAAGTAGATAGAAAGAAATGGTCAGTGGAGGAATCGACAAGCTTCTAGTGGAGCTTCTTAGAGTAGACTCTGTGTACTGGGTGTTTTCAGATCGGATCTACAAGGTGAATCTCATATCAGGATTTCCTTGATTACAGATAGCTAACGGATCCCAATCGCAGATCGCGCGTAAGATATTTACGGGTACACGTAACACCAGTGCGGTCAAGTCTTGATATATAAGACTTTTTGTGGTTTACAAGTATATCCTAAAGCTCGAAACCTAACTGGGAATGGCGGTGGTACCCCTGATGTTGAACCCAAAGACAAGGTCCAGTGGAAGCGAGCCTAAGTGAGCCTATTTCGAGACCCGTCTTGAAAATGCTGGTCAGGGTGGTCTTGCTCCCCCGAAAAAGTTACCGCGAACATGATTGTTGATTGGAACTTTCTGGATTAATATTGGTATAAATTGTTTGATGACCGGTGAGTGGTACTTGCGCGTTGCGCTTGAGAACATCAGTCATCGGGAAAATACCGCTCCAATTGTTAAGAAACATGCAATGGGGTGGCGCTTGCCGAAAACACCCCTTGCCTCTCCAAGAATGGAAACGCGGGGTTGCTGCATGACAATCGTGACAATTATTCCACCCAATAAACTACCGCTTGAGATTGACGCCAATGCAAATGCTTTTGGAAAGTTTTGGGGCGGTAGTGGTGGCACGGGTGACTACCAGATCTGATGATTGATTTAGGAGTCGATAATAGTGCCACTGTAGTTGTTCGGACATCGTATGATGGGAAGCAATAGTCTGTGAACGGGCGATCCAGGTAAGGCGAATACAACTCTAGGTTAAGAGTCGGGATACGCCCACTGACAGGATACTAGTATCGCCGTCACCTCGGATAAAACTATTTGGAAACCCCCTTTCTCGGAGAAACCCTGGGTTTCCCTGGAAACCCCCCAACATTTGATTTAAATGATGGAAGCGAGAAACCCCCTAAAGCCGTGATATTGAATCGCCGCTCAATGGTGCCGGTACAATGCCGAACCTCATCTGATTCCTTTCAGCTTCTGAGATGTACTCTATCGGAATTTATTCGAGTAGCTGTAATAAAACAATCTTAGCCGTAAGTGTCATGATTTAATCTTGGGAGCATACAAGGTCTCCATAGGTCTTGAGCTTGAAAATGTCATTGGGATTTTTGAATTTGTACTAATCAC